>JAPYZO010000423.1:0-38571 GCA_030522905.1 Torymus flavipes | reverse complement strand
TCTCTCTCTCGAAGATATAGGTATTTTTATCTTTTGAAGAGTTCACCAGGCACACCCCCGGATCGCTTTCAGAAGTTCAAAACGAAGGTCGTCGCCACTCAAAGTTTATTAAATCGATCTTGATCCTCCAAATGCCATAATGGCTTTTTATTTATAACTCGAAATAACATTATTTCATCGCCTCCGTCAAACATAAACCTATCTATATTGACTCCAATACCCGCCGAGTAAAATAAACTTTTAATTCGGAAATTCGATTCGCTATCATAACATCGTCCATTTTAATTTCACTTTTATTTACTATACCTATTCATAAAAAAAGAGAAGAAAAAACATTTTTGTATTTTTTTTTCAAAAATACCCTATGCCCAAAATATCGTAACCCAAAAACGACGCTATCAGAATGAGGAAAATTTTCGAGCGAAGTCGTCGCCTCCACAGGAAAACTCAAGCCATTACACGCGCGCGCGCCTCGCAGAAGGCACTAATTTACCGATAATGTCCCGGTACGCTTATATCTATATACCCACGCAGGAAATCCGTCGTATGCTGCTGCCACCGCCGCTACTGCTGCAGCATCTGCAGCGGAGCGAAAAAACGGCTCCCGCTGTAATGCCTTTTTCAGGTTACCCGATAAGGATTTTTTCACAGTGGTTGTGAGAAAAAGGAAGAGGGAGAGAGCGATAATAATTGTTACCGATTTTCCTGCTAACGTGTGCGCGTTTGGCGCTTTCGAGAAAAGAAAGCAATAATATTTCATGACTCGGGGATTTAGGAATGCGCGACAGATAAGGGCCTTTTTTGCCGAGCAAGATAAATATTATTTGCAAAATTTTACGTATTATACGCTGCGTATAATATGTCACAGGCGGGAGATTTCAGGAGGCGTATCGAATCGCGTAACTTTGACACACTTAAGCTCGAAAAAATTGAATTATGGCACCGAACGCTGTTACACACCTGAAGGGCAGACCGAGGTAATTTTAAAATTTCACGCTCGCTCGGCGATCTGTCTCTCGTTGAACCGTGAAAAATACAAAAAATATTTACATTTTTTTAACTATATACCCGCGACGAAAATTGCATAAACTCGTCCGACTGTGAAATAGAACGAGAACCATACACGTATACAGAGATAATTGTTTTTCAGCTGCTTTTCACACGTTTTTACTACGCATAGTAATTTTCAGATACCTGTCGGCTGTCAGTCGCGCGCATACATGAAATAACGTTTTCTATTGCGGATAACAGCTATACACTATCATGAATTTCCAGCCGCACTTATATACCATTATAGTATACACGGTTCGCGCGTGGCATTGAACGATTTATCGGCATATTCGCCGTTAAAATGTTTATAGCATTGATTGTTGTTTCCCCTTGCACGCTACTGCGCAACCTGCTCCCACAAAACTTTTAATGGAAAAAAAAGTACCAAATCTAAATTCCCCAACGAACAATCCCGCAAGTCAGCAGAGCGAAACTTCACGAAGCGAGGCGCGCGTATATAATAGGGATCGCGCGCAATTGCAGGGATCCCCCGACTCTTCACACATATAAGATAATGGCAAAGTGCGCGCCCGACAATTTGCACAGCGGGCGGCCGTGAAAAACTTTCTAAACGCACTCGCACATGACGAAGCGACAAAACCAATATACGCATCGCGCTTTTTCGCTCGCTGAGCCGGCAAAGAAGAAGCTTATTACCACCGCGATGCGTATGGAAAGGAAAACTTTCTAAAGCGCGTGCGCGTGTGTGCGCATTCGAAACGAAATGAAAAACAGGAAGCGAATCGATGATAAATATACGAGCGCCGTATGCTAAGGAGGTCGTTGCTCTCTCCGAGGCGCGAGGAGAAGAGAAATTTAATTAACGGTGGGTTTGTATGATTGTATAAAAGAAAAAAAAAGTGAATGGGCCGCGCTCGTCAATTTATGTTTTGAAACTGTGTTACAAGCGCACGTGTGTGATGTGATGTCAACGTCTGCTACTACTACTACGCTGTATAGGCAGACGTAAACAAACAGACGACAGAGAGTGATATGATGTAGGTATAGACTTACCATTGCGGCTGGAGTAGTCCCATTCCCAGAAGCCGGCCATCGCGGGGGATTCTAACGGAAATTGAGGTCCGAGAAGTTCAGATCCGAGTAGAGCTTGCTCCCGCTCGTCTTGCCCACCTCCCTCACTACCGGCTTAGAATCAAGGACCCTCGTCGTGACGCGCTTGTTCCCCTTCTGCAACCAGCGTTATACTCTCCACGACTCGGTTTCACACTTGTACGAATGATTCTACACAAGCGGGAATACACAAATACCGTGTATTAAAAAATGGTGTATAAAAAGACTGACAAGTATACTGCTGCTTCAGTATGAAAATGATGTTTATATATATATAAATATACAAAGAGAGGCAGCAACAGAGGTAGGTAGAACCGTGCACACGGGCGTCCGGCGCGCTATAAGGCCGGCCGGCCGAGGAGCTCGGGTTTATAGCCCCACCAAGGACGGGTCACGTGGTACACGTCGCCGCCGGAGAGTGCGACGAGAGCGTAGCGCTGCGCATGCGCTGGTAAATATTTACACGTGCGCGTGCAGAGTAGCAGAGGGAGAGAGAGAAGAGACAGTGGGGCGAAGGAGCGGTGATGGCTTGGCTTGGGGGAACCCAAGCCAAGCGCGCGCTCGGGATCGGAGCAGAGTAGGTAGGTCTTTTTTCGCTCGGAGTTGAATGAGTATGGGTGAGCGATGGTGTGTGCGAGAGGAGGGGCGTGCGGCAGTCGCTGTGTACAGGCTGGAGAGAAAGTTTGATGATGATTGCGGAGGGTTTGGAGGTATGACTGTGATGGGAAACGATTGGAGTTTGGGGATAGTTTATAGATAAATTTTTTATGATTTTTTAATCAGTTGTAAAATCGTTTTGAGATGACATCTTAGAAAGAAAATAGGCGATCTTGATCGATATGTAGATCGATGGATTTGTAATTATTTTTGAGTCTGTTTTACTTAATTGTTTTTAAAAATATAAATTTCTAATAAATGTGGAAAGAATCGCTATTACTGTATAGACATTATAATTCTGCTGTTTAATTAAAAATTTTTCGTGTAGGAACTATAACGGATCATAGCTTTCCTATAAGGACATCGATCAAATTCACAAAATACAACGAAATTCTAATCGATTTTCCACCCTGACATTAATTTTCTTTTTATCTCAGCGCTTTTTACTGCTTTTTAATTACAACTTTGTTTTTGTTTATACAAGGTCGCGCATTTCATTGTTACCCGAGAAATGAATAAAGTCAATCGTATGAAAAACTGAAATTTCAGTGATAATAGAAATTTAAATGTGCTTCC
The DNA here is from genome assembly GCA_030522905.1 of Torymus flavipes. Lineage (NCBI taxonomy): Eukaryota > Metazoa > Arthropoda > Insecta > Hymenoptera > Torymidae > Torymus > Torymus flavipes. Next base: position 35,217 of record JAPYZO010000423.1, on the reverse strand, counting down.
TGCTCCATTGAGTGAACTTTTACATTCAAACGAACCTGACGCGTTATGTCAACTTTTGGACATCGCGTGATGATGATAATTTATCACAGCGGATGGTTGTCACTCAAGAAATTGACTGTGAAGGAAGCACATATAGTTATTAGTAACTACGGTAATTAATAAAAAAAAATACTAGAACTATACTCTATCAACTCATTTTTTTTTTATCACGCATTATATACCACGTTACGCGTTTATAAATAACATTTTTATCGAAATCACGTGATTATAGTTTTAGCTTGGATACGCATTATGTAGAGAGACATTGCAAGGCTATAAAGTTCTCGGTGTATAAAAATCGTGCAAAATATTAAAATGAGTTTTTTTTTTTCATTACTCCGCCGATTGTCCATTCAAACTTATATAACGATAGCAGAGTGCACGTAGAGAGTGTATATTATATACACTTTTTAATTAAAATGCCCATTCAGCCGTTTATGAGGAAAAACACTTGCCGTTCGCGCGAGACGTCGGCATAAACATTGTCTAGGAAAACAAAGCTTATATAAAGCAACTTTTTCTCACACGCCAATATCCTTCTGCTCCAAAATATAATAATCCAGAAATTGTATCAATTCCCGTCAGAATCTCACTCAACTGACCTCGACAAAAAACCCCCGTCAACTTATCCCATCCTATACATAACACCACTATATTATATTCACGCATGAACAATGCGCCCAAACCAGTTCCCACCTTTCACGTACTTCCCTCTCGGCCTGTACCTATACACCTCCGCTCTTTCCTCTCTCTCTCCTCTCTTTCGCGCGCGAGCGCGCAGAGTCACGAGTTTAAAGGTCTGCCTCTCCTCTCTCTTTCTCGCACAGCACGTGCTCGTCGGCTCTGTCTGCCATGTAGAGTTGCGTGCCCGGCGTTCCTTTATCACTCCTCCCTAATCGGCGCGCATGCTGTTTCTTTCGTGGCGTGATACGCGCCGCGTTGTGCTTGATTAATTCGGAATATACACTTCGGAGGCGCGTGTAGTAATGAGTTATATTGTGTCGCGCGCGCTGGTCTTTTTTTTCGGCGGCGGATTGGAGATTAGAAGCGCGATGGCTGATTTACGAGGGTGATTAGGGGGTTCTTTTGTATAAGAAATGGAGTTTCAGGGGGCATTGCGAGTGCGAAAGGTGCAAATTTTTTTTTCGGGTGGCCGGTGGATTATTTATGCGGACGAATTTATTAATGCGTGAGGCTAATAAATGGATAGGCTTGGTGTAGGTATTTTCTGCTTTTAAGATTGATTCGTGTTTGGATATCAGCTACTCTTGTTCATTAGTACATTCTGTGATGGAAAGTAATTGTGGTTATTTTATCGCCAACATTTATTATAAATAATGTAATGGATTTCCTGTATTCTAAAAAAAAAAAAATTATATTAAACGGCAAAATGAGCAACCTTTCAAACGATTAAATCGATGTCGCGCCTACTTAATTTAAAAACCATTTGCTATATATTTACACTTATGTATATTCTTGCAATCATTCAAACCAAATACCCTACGATTACCAAGCCAATGACAAACGATACGTGTCTTCCAATCCACTTAGCATCGCTTGCATCCAGCCAACTACTTACGCCCAGCATATAACACCGCGCTTACCGAATCAAATCAACCGAAACCCTTCGTTGCTTACGACACTCCGCGCGCGTGTGGCTACTCATCCATAAACAAGAAACGCGCCCACAGTCCGAGGACTATATAGCAGGTACATACATCAGGAAAAAAAACCCTCATCGTCACACACCCACGAGGCAATTTAAAAATTGTTTCGCTCACTTACACAACATTGCACTGGCCGTCGGCCGCAATTTACCGATCGACGCCACCGCGCAACCCTTTACGCGGGCGCGCATGCATAATAAATGCAATCCTCGCGTACAGGGAAGAAGAGGAAAAAGAAAAAGAGAAGGAGGAAAACCTGTTTCCGAGAGATCCATAACCCGCTCTTCTATATATACACACATTCGAATGCGTCGCGCCGGTCGTTTTTGCGGGCCGTAAACTCGCGGCGACGACGACCGGTTTGTCCTATAAGATCCTTGGACGAGCGCGTGTATAGTGGACTGGAAAAGGCGAGGAGCCGCGCGACTCCTTTTCGGGATGCCGTGTGCGTCCAAACCGGACTATATATTATATGTAATGTGGAGAAATTATGTGGCGCGCGCGTGGGAGCAAAAAATTGTTTTGGTTGAGAGGCTGCTTGGGGAGAGATGATGATGAGGAGGAAAGGAAGTCACGTGGAAAAGCGTGAATAATTAAGGCGAGGGGAGATATATAGGGCGTCGAGAGGAGGGAGCTGAAATTTTGACGATGCTGAGTGAGTGCGATCGGTTTTGATTTAATGTGTGTGTGGCGGAGGAGGAGGTGGGGTTTATTTTTCGCTGATGATGACGGTCATTTCAGAGGCATTTACATGATTGGCGGGGATGTGTGCTTTAATAATTTAGGGATTGATAGTTTCTACTTACCTTGAGGTCTCGTAATGTTGGACGATGGTTGAGCGCTTTAAGAAATGGAAATAATAAGAAATTAGAAATCCAAAATATAGTAACAAGAAATTTTTTCGGAATTCCTTTTCTGCTTTTAAGCAAAGATTCAATAAAACTTGTTATAGATGTGCATTTTTAGATTAACAAAACAAACTATAAACTACAAATGAAATGAATGCTACGAAGATTAAAATTAAATTATTTAATTGCTTAAATACTAAGTAAATAATACATACATGTTTGTACAATATATCAAAATAGTTAGTAAAATTAATAGTCTTGAGGGAAAACGTACACAATTCACGATTAAACAGAAGACATCGCGTTATAGCGGCATAACTGTTATCTACTATGAAGGTATATTAGTGCGTCCATGCATTATTAAACAAAAAAACAATAGGCTGCGAATTCAACACTGTCAGTCGCGTGTCTATGTCTGTGTGTATATATTATGCGGTATGTGTGTTTGTGTGTGAACAATGAAGCAAATGCACAATAACGAAATTAAAGTTTCTTATACGCGATGTATGCGTTATATATATATATATATAATGTACGCCATGATCCATGCACGGATAAATGACAATGGATAAAGCTGGTATTTTTTTTTATCCTAAAATGACTTTATTAACTCTTATTCTTATACACATGTCGAATATATGCTTGTCAGATCTAGTACTTGTGTACACGTATGTATATTTAATTCATTCTTTCGCCCCCTTTTATTCGTTTATTCTTCTTATTTATTCTCATTTTCTCATCTCTGTCCTAGCTCCTCCTCATCTCTATTACTGACACAACATATCGATCTAGAGTCGCGAGAATCGATTTCGGATATGCGCACAAGCGCCACGGGCTCGGCCGATCAGCAGCCGCATATTGTGTGCGTATGCAAAAACACGGCGTATTTTTTGAGTTACGTATCTTTTCCCCCTTAGATAAGGGACGTATTTATAAACGCATATAATTATATGCAACCGCGAGTTGTTAGACGCTGCAGATAAGAGATTAAAAATTAATAATCTGCAGTCGTAGTTGTGGTATCAGTATACACGTTGATAACAATTTTGTGATTTCATTTAAAATTTGTTTCAGATAACAATACGCGTCCTTGCGTAATTTTGCATACAATTTAACTTCCGGGCTGATCGGCCCTGCCCGTCACGAAGGAAAAAGGGCTCGGTGTATGTGTGTATGTATATATATATTTATAACTCAGGTACCTTCCACGAGTACCCATGTGTATCTTCTTTTTCTTCTGTATATACGTGTACTTTTGCGTGTGTGTCTGTCTCTGTGTACATATATGTTTCGTGCGCTCGCTCGAGCTATGCGACATTATAAAGAAGCATTAATGGATTGAAAATAATCTTGCTTGAATTCCGGGCGATTACAGGTGCGCTCTGTCTCTTTCATTTTTTGCCCATTTCTTTTTGTTACTCCGTCAACATTGGAACTTTGGATATGCCCGATCGCGGCATGTGCGCAGAGTGACGACTATACACTACTCCTTCGCTGATAAACCGAAGAATGTATAATGATACGCAATTTTTACTTTTTTCTTTTCGTTTCGCTAAACCGTAAAATTTCTTCGTTTAGGGAGTGAATTTGGTGGCCTTTTTTTCTTTTTTTGCTCGCGGAAAAAACATTTAAAAGACAACACAGCTCCATACACAATTTTTTTTACAAGTAGACCGTTGCTCTCTTGGTTTTACACGATTACTTTATAATGATAATGTTTTTAGCGATGATTATGTTTAATTCTTTTAAAGAAGTATAGTAAAAAAATATAAATCATTATTTATACGACGTCGATCACATAATAGGTTAAATTATCATTATAAAAGTGTCCTGACGTTTTTACGTACATACGATTTTTTAAAACTCACATTGAGAGATAGTTTCAATTCATTAAATTTTTTTGTACAATTCCAAATTCACGTCCCGATTCCGTTTATTAGTTTAATAATACGAGTAAAAAATAACTTTACCGCCTCGCTCGTTTACTCTGCTCTTCGACACTCTCTCCCCTTTACCTACCGAAAATTGTACCCCTTTTAGCCGACATCTATTCGCTTTTCGATCCTGATCGATCGCTTACACTTTTTCTACTTCGGTCCCATGTAGAATTCTCTGAAACTTCACCATCCACCTTTCGCTCTTTAACCTTTATCTTCAACACTACCTTTTTTTTAATATATAATATCGTACACACGTATATGATACAAGATTTCTTTTTGTTTTTTGTCTGGCAGCATCTGACGGATACGCACTGAGCAACGATATGAGATAAGCGTGATATGAGAGAATTGATGTTACGTATATAATGTTTTATTTCTTTTTCTTTTCATTTTTTTTTTCGATTTTTTTTCTTTATTGTAAATCGCATAAAGACGCGTCACCTCGGGTTTGACAACATTACAATTAAGTATAAATAAAGGTGTCCCAATCACCCTTTATTTCATTATACACTTATACAATCAATAAAGGTCGTAGTAATTGAGAAATCAAAAGAAAAAGATTGAAAATTAAATGTCATTAATATAATGTATAATTTTAATAGCTTCAGTATAAAAAAGTTATCGACAGTTCACTTAACTTCGTAACATCGACATCTGTAGTTTATCGTACTCGTAGAAAGCTACAATCGGTCTTCAATCGAAGAAAACGAGGAACATCATTTTTGTTTTTTTATTATTTCTTTTTGAAAATTTTTACGCTTCTTTTTATTTTAGCAGATTACGCATCGAGCCGAAAATTCGAGACCGTCGATGTCGATGAAAAAGATCAAGTAAGGACGATATACTGCCGTTACATAAATTTTGCGACGAACATGATTCCCTTTTTTCTTTAATCAAGTTCGTTTAATCGTTGGTAGACTTAATTCCTAAATATTACGCAACAACGCGATTTAACATTAGTGCGTTGCTGTTATACTTTAAAAACTAGCTTTTCTTTTTCCATTCTTTTGTATACTGACATACCGAACACTCGCTTGAATTTTCTTCTATTTTTTCTTCTCTTTCACGTACACCACAAGACAAACGTAAAATTGCCTTCATTCGCACGATTTCATGCGCATCACCTACGTAATTATTATCGTTTTTCCTTTTATACTTTTAAAAATATCGGATTGTAAAACTGTTGCGGGTCACGCGTACAATGTTTATACGTTTAAGTAAAACAATGCAATGCCCCGAGGGCGCCGCCACTCTGTCGAGGAGCGAAAAATTCGTTTTGGGTTCTTTCGATCTCGCTTGTAAACGCTTATACAATGATAATAAAAAGTTTTCAAAAAATGTCTTGACAAATACAATGTATAATAATAATAATAATTATAATAATAAAGAACGATTTGCCCATATAAGGACAAATCTACTTTAACGTTTTTCTTTTTGTTTATCTTTCTCCACATCTTTCCTGTTATAATATTAGTCAAGTTTTGGCTTGGTAACTAGGTGTGTAAATTCTAAAATTAAATAGTTTTGCGGTTAAAAATGCACGTTAGTTTACAAGTGTGTAGCAATTAAAGCTCTCGACGCTAGTCAGTGTTTGATAAGATTTTATTTTTTCATTCGACGATCATTCCATCTTTTATTAAAAAAAAAAGAATAGAACTTAAAATACATAGAGTAAAACGATAAAATCCCCATCGCAGTTAAATTTTTTAAAATGTAAATGCTTCGAGGTTTGTCAAACAGTACATTTGAAAGACGATATTAGAAATATAACCACTGACAAGAGAGTATAAAACGATAAAACGATTACATATTCGTTAAATATGTATAATTATATATAATGTATGTTTTATACGAAGACTAATGTCAATTTTTACAATTTCTTTTTCTTTTTCTTACTTTTTTTATAATTGGCAAATTCCGTGCCAATGGAAGCATCGATAAATCGTTTCTTAACAAATAGTCTTTATAGCTTAAAATGATACACAATTAATTCACAGTTTCGTCGTTTGTTTTTGCTTTCGGGAAATTTTTCTCTTGACGGATACAGAGGTGTGATAACTTTCGAACAGAGATTGTTTTCTTCGTTCTGGCAGTGTTGTTTTATCTTTCATTGAAGTACATTACAGTCTATATTAATTAAGAGACTCGATGAAACGAATCGTTTAGCCGGTCAATCGAAAAAATGTTAGTGTAAAAATCACGTAAAAAAAATCATTATTCACAATTAGGCGAGCTTATTGCTTAATAAAATGGCACTGATTACTGTGAACTATATATTTTCTTTTTTTCGAGTATCGTTGGATTTGCTTAAAATTTTCTCCGTAATCCTAACCCTCACCTCTCTTTCCCAACCCTGAGTTTATAACGTGTTATTTTTTATTTCATATCTTCGCGTGTTCTCTATAGATGCTCTAGCCTTCCTGATACACGAGTCTCGATATGAGAGCGATGGGTTTTACTTTTTGTTTCTACGCTAAACGCGGAGGTTGTTACGAAAGGCAACGCGTGATCGACAAGATTCAATAAGTTCATTTCTCTTTACTCTCTCTTTTTTATTACGTGTGTGTATGTGCGTTTTTACTTTACTTCAAAGTCAAAAAGGTATATCGAATGTACCCTCGACAGATAATCGGAAACAACAAGCTTCTGCCGTGTGCTCACTTACAACTTTCTGCCGGCTCTCACGCAAATGCTAAACAGAATACAGAAATCAATGTAAAAGTCGATTCAATCACGCGAATCGTGCGTAGTTAAATTTCTTAAAGTCACGTAAAAAGCTAATACGAATTGACAAAGAAACAAAATTAAGTATTCAAGACAAACATAGTCGCACGTACTTATGAACAACATGTATATATTTATATGCGATAGCGTATTCATAACTACATACTCGTATGCCCAAAGCGCGCATTGAAAAGAAAAAAACAAAAAATTCCTTCCCTCGACACACCCAAAATTAACGCGAGCGATAGCTCCCAGGCGAGCGCATTCACTCACCGGGTCATCGCCGTCGTTCTCTCTCTCTCAAGCACAACTATAAATACACACGCTGCTCGCGCACAAAAACGCGCGCGCGCGCAAACTCCATAGCTTCCTCCAACTCCTCGCTTTCTCTCTTCCCGCTTTAAGTATCCCTCGCTTAAGAAAATCTAATTAATCGCAGAACAAAAGAAAAGAAAAAAGAATCGTCCACCGTGCGCTCGGGCTTCTCATCATCACCTCGTCTCATCGATATCAAACTCCGAGCGCCAGGCGTACAAGAGAGAGTCTATCGGACGAGCCTGGGCTCGTGGAAGCCATTGTCGAGAAGCTGCTGCTGATGCGGCTGCTGCTGGCCGTTGTATAATCGCGCCGCCACGATGGTCGTTGTGGTGGTCGTAGAGCGGTGCTGCGCGTGGGTCGGCGAGTCGCCCAGCATCGCCAGCATGTACTTGCGCGTAGGCGAGTGCATCTGGGAGTTTAGGCCCGCTGTCGCCGCCGCCGCTGCGACAACGACACCGGCGCTGTTGCTGCTGTTGCGGCCGGTGTGTTAGGGCGGCACGTACGGTGGCGGCTTCCTGTACGTTGGCGTCGGCTTTGGTCTGTTCTGGCGATTCGAGTCACGATTCGTGGCGAACGGCGGTGGCGGCTGGTAGGGCTCCTCCGAGTTCTCCTTCGAGAGCATGGGGATATCGGCGCCGTCCTCCGCGCGCTGGTATTCCGGTGGCGGTAGTGGTGGCTTCTCCTCCTTCAGAATTATGGGCGACTTGTTGCCTGGAAATGATAGGTGGAATTTTATTGAATGTCGAAATTTAAATTTATAATCGGTTTGGTTATGCGCATTGCAGATGAGATATTTTTGGAGTATCTCTTATCGCTTATGAATACTAATTATGCATATGGGTATATATATTTTAATTGCGATGCGCAATACTTGATTCGGCATTTGCATAATTTGTAGGTGGCGGTAGTTCAAGATCACGCTTCAATTTATAAAATTAATTAAAAAATAATATATTAAAAATGTTATTATGTGTGATAAAAGTATTAAGTTTCGAAAACGCTTAAAAGTGAATTACATTGCCGCGTATATAGATTTTTTTTTTTAATCAACGGAAGCTATTTTGAATATGCTTTTAGTGACCGCTACTTCCTCTCTCAAACGCGTCAGTGATTTTAACTGACCTAATTAGCATTATACTAACTGTTTAAACGTAGTTAATTATTCCGTAGCCCATTTCCCTTGTACACTATATACTTAGAAAAAATATTTATTTTAAAATTTACACTTAAAACTACAATAATAAAGTTACGACTTTTTAGGTCAATGATATTCAAAAACGTTATCCATAAAAATATCTTTGAAAACAAAAATTCAAATTCAAAACACACCTGGATCTGGTTTTTCGTCGAGCTCATCCTGGAAGATTACCGGTATGCCTTTGCTGCGGAAGCTCTGTCTCTCGTCATCCTTCTCGCTGACGCTCATCTTTCCGCTCCTTCTCCTTTTGTATAGAATGCAAGCGATAATTCCCGCAAGAATAAGCATCGCGGCGATAATAATCGCTGGCAGCACGAACGTGATCAAGTAATCATCGTGGCTGGCGCCAACAGACGTGGAATCGTCGATTGGCGGCATCTCAGGACCACCGATACCAACGTCTTGGCAGGCGCCCATCTGCGAAACCGTTATCTGTATCACCGCAAACTCGCGCGGCTGGCTGTCACTGTTAAATTCACGCTCCAACTCAGCAGTGAAGCTCTTGTTGTCGTTGACGAGGACGTTGCGCAGCCGCGTGATCTGGCTATGCGGGCACTCGTATGTGGGCAGCGTGAGATTGCGCCAGGTGACTGTGGTGGTGTCGCGGTTCCCGCTGATCGAGAGTAGGGATATGGCGCTGGCGTTCCGATCGCCGTACAGCTTCTGCAGCTTCTGAATGAACTCACGTTTCTTCTGAGCGGAGTGAGCGAATGTCTCCATGGGCATGTTCAACGTCATCGAGGTCTCGACGACATGACGCATCACAGGCGCTGGGAGCACCTGCGCCACGAGACTGTCCGTTGCTTCTAGGCCTGCAACGAGAGATCATTGAGAGCATTACGTTAGAAGTTAACGACCGAAAATATATTGCGTGACTCATCGGCGGACTATGAGAAGTGAAAGTGCAGAAGGCGTGACACGCGCGCTCTATCTTACCGACGCTTTATGGCTTTGTAGACACGTGGCTACGTAGCAACAGTTTTCCTTTGCTTTTTTTGTGGAACATGATGAGTATTTAATTGCATTTGAAAAATTAATAATTAAATAAATGAAATAGTATTTTTAATTTTAAATTAATGGCTTTGTATGTAGAGACGGTATAAAAATAAATTCAAATACATAATTCATTTTAGCAGAAGTTTTTTGGCACCATTTACGAATTGAAATAAAAAGATTTTTTATGTCAAGTCTATTTCTATTATCATTTATAAAAATATTTGAAAAAATTATTATTAGTTTAATTTAAGTTTAAAAAAAAAATCGATATAAAAAACAATTTGAAATAAATAATAATAAACACGAGAGTGAATGAAAACGTTGATCTAAACATTTTTCTTTACCTTCTCTGTCTTTGACGATCAGTTGATATGGTTTACTACCAACGTCTTGTTTTAAAGGCACGCCGTAAAATTCTTGATTGCTACTGTCGAACTGAAGCCAGTCCCATGGTGGTATTTCCGTTCTATTACCAGTCAACAAAGATGCTTTCATGCTTCGAGTATCACCATCTTCCTCGTCGAAGAACGTGTCCTGAAAGACGAGCAAAAGCATTAATTTAAAATTTCAATTTAGAAAATGCTCCTTTCTACACAATAAAATTTCTTTTTTTTTATTTTGCAAATAAAACCTATTATCGTCGGAAATAATTATTTATTATTTATGAAATAAAATTTAAATAAAGTAAGTATCGTTTTACCTTTGGCACTCTGTAAACGAACAGTTGACCAACAGTTGCATTAACCTGGTCGATTTGGTTTCTTAGTATAGGATACTTGTTGACTTGAGTCTCCTTAGTTTGCTGACACTGCTCTAATCCTTGATACACAACTCGCTTTGGTTTTATTTCACGACCCAGAACTTCGATAAGAGCGTCGCTCGGAACCTCGGTTTTTTCGTCAGAAACGAGAACCTGTTAAAAATATATTTTTTTCAGAACAAGAAATATAAAAAAAAATTCAAAAACTATAACATGATATGTATATTTTTATCGTCTAATCGAGCAATTCTACTAACCCGATATAACTTGTTGATTTCCTCTTGTGGACAGTAGTTCGATCTTATTAAACTGTCATTCGTCCACGAGTAAATTGCCTGGTCGTCAGTGATGTCGATAGATCTAACAGTGATGAACTGCAGGTCACTGTCACCATACAGCTCAGCCAGACTACGCATCACCTGCAAGTTTTATTTCGCATGAGTAATTGCTTTAACAATGACATTTTTCGTTACAAAAACGATAGAAACAGTCTAACTAACCTTAAGCTCCCAGTCAACATTGGTGGGGAACTTGCTCCACTTCTCAATCTTCAGGTAAATATGGAACTCGTGATTGACAGCGCGACTCTGCTTATGCTGCATAACGGAGATTTCAAGTTTATCACTCGCCGTGAGTCCTTTGCTATCCGTAGCAACCACCTCGAAGGTATACATTCCGTACTGCTCGTCAAGAGGCCTAAAATATCACAAAAAATTGCATTAACATTTTCTTAAACGTTTAAATATCTTTCTCAGCATCTACGAGAGTGGCACTTACAATCCGTAAAGCTCTTGAGTCTCTTCGTTGAACTGGAGCCAGTGGGACGGCTTGAGTCGCGCTCCCTTCTCATAAATCCTGAGTCGTAGGTTCTTCGTGTCACCGTCCTCGGGGTCGCGGAACGTTTCTTCGGGTATCCTGAAGCTCAGCAGCTTACCCTGCGTGATCGGTAGCTTCGGCAGTCTTCTCTCTATTTTAGGCGCTAGATTGGTGATAATAGGGGGAGTAAATGTAGTGGTGGTGGTGGTGGTGGTAGTGGTCGTAGTTGTCGTCGACGGCGTAGTGGATGGTGTGGTAGGTTCCGGTGTCGTGGTGGTCGTAGTGGTGGTCGAAGGTGTTGTCGATGGAGTCGTGGGTTCCGGTGTGGTAGTGGTTGTGGTTGTTGGCGTGGTGGGCTCTGGCGTCGACTCCGTCGTCGTCGTCGTTGTCGTGCTACGAAAAACATTTCAACGTTAATATTTCGTTGCTTTTTGTTGCACTTTTATAAAATACTGGTGTACCTTTCCGTGGTGGTAGATGGTGTGCTGAACACAGGCACGTGCATAGTGTCGTAAGGATCAAGAGGCTCATTGGATACCCTTTCCGTCGCGTTATCGCCCCACGGGCTTGTTGTAAATGTAGACGATGATCCGGGTGAAGCTTCTCGCGCGGGTACAGAAGCCTCCGTATACTATAGAAAACAAATGTATAACGTGAAAATTGTGCTACAGTCTCATTGATTTTTACTAATTGTATTATAATAATCATATCAACTGTGTGTAACAAAATAAAATTCTAAAACTTAAAAATTGTACCTGTAGAAACATAAAATATCGTGAGACATAATCAACTGTATGTACAAGAAATAGAATAGAAAGTATATAAAAAGTAACGTGTGTGTTTGCGCGCAAGCCGTGATAAGGCGAATAGAGTGAACGCTGTGTGCAATAATTCTCTTCCGCGTGAATATAAGAAGCATATAGCTACGGATATTGTATCATTAATGCAATGCCAGAATTCCATAACGCATCAAGAATTTTCAAAATTCCAAACGAGCATATAATATATTATACTATGTATATTATTTACATAAAATTAGAGCAATTTCAACGTCAAACAATAAAAAACCTCATTGTGCGCCCCTTGGCACACTGTTACAGATTCCGACCGTGTTTATTTATAATTAAAAATATTTCAAAGGCCGGGCAAAATGGCATGTTTAATCAACTTAATTGAAACGTCGCCTTTGTTTTGTGCGAAATTAATTCTTCGCTTTCTCTCGATTCTGCGAAAACGAGAACTTGCAATAATGCAGCCTCGCCTGCTGGAATGGCACTTTGCAGTAACGTTACAATAAACACGTGCAAATACAAAAATGAATAGCCGCGTTTGTGCGACGTCACAAAGAGACGCCTTTATAAAAAAAGGTGTGTGTGTTGACAGATACAAAGCTCAAAAAAGAAAAATAATAAAAGCGCCGGTAAAATCATATTATACAAAAGAAAAGAAGCGTCTTTCTCGCGCGCGCATCAAGCACAGAGCCTTTTTTGCGGTGAAGCATTACCTCGTCCCCGGTGGCATTTACAGTGAAAATCGACGTGGCGTTAGGTTCGGCCGTTCCCACCGCCTCGGCGGCACCTGCTGCTCCTCCTACGTTGCTGGCAGGAGTCGATAATCCAGCGCTGGTCGTCGACTCCGATGCTACGAATACGTTCGGCTGCAACGTCGTCGTTAGGTCAGCGTCAGTCTCATTGTCAATGTCTCTCTCGGTCGTAAGCGGCTCCTCGTTGTCCACCGTAAGCGAGTCAGTCGTCACGTTACCACCACCCTGGGTGTTGGTCGCGACTTGCGTGAGGTTCGTAAACGTCAAGGGGTTTGTCGTGTTCTCGGCGATAGTGTCAACTGTACCGCTGGATACCGTCGGCGCGGTTGAAGTACTCGTCGTGCCCTCGGTTATTTCGCTTGGAGACGACGGCTCGGTTGCCATGCTGAACGTGGACGAGGTCGTTGGTTCCGTTGTTGTGGAGGACGGCTCCGTTGGTGGCTCCGGCGTGGTGGTAGTCGTTGTTGTTGTTGTTGATGTTGTTGTCGACGGGGCGGTCGTCGACGGCGGTAACGTTACGGCTATTGTCTGCGAAATTGTTAGTAGATGCGGTGTGTGGCAGAAATTATTGTTAGTTACAAATTTTGGCGACGAGAGATCGGTCCCTCTAGTCGTTTATGTTTCTTTGGATACTATAGCACACTGAGAAAGTTAGGTAGATTTTTTGTTTGTATTATGTACAAAAAGAACTAGCTTTCTACATTTCTTTGAAATTATTTTTACAATATGTTTTTGTGTGTCAAAAGATAATTAGATAGAATTACTAAGTTTATGTACAAGAGTTAAAATTTAGTTGAGGAAAGCCGCTAGCTCCTTATCTTTACTACAGTAGACAACTTTGAAAATACAAGAGTAGGAGACAAAGTTACCGCATTCGTGGTTTAAATAGAGATTGTTAACTCGATCAAATTTTAGAGAACTGCAATTATCTTACGTTATTTACAATTATGGCAAAGTTAAATATGTATTATTACATTTATTTGAGATCTAATACAAATTTAAACGTAGTGAAAAGTAACTTTAATTTTCTCAGTGTAATAAAAAAAATTTGTTGGTTTTCATTAAACAGCAGTTATGAATCAACACATATATCCGAACCCACATGGTACACAGCGGATTTTGATAAAAGCTGATTATGGACAAAACTATAGAAGCACTTAAAAGTAAGTATTTTTAAAAGCATTTAGAAAAAGATCTCATAGCTTTCTATGCAGCGAGTATAAATACATACAAAAGTAAATGTCATCACTCGTCAGAATTTGATTGTCGAGTGACGACCATTGTATAAGCCATCTATAAGATAAACTATCAAACAGCCAAGAAGAGTTGCGCGATAGGTGATAAACTTACGGGTGGAGAAGATGTCGTTGTAGTTGTCGGTGTTGCATTGAAAATAGAGTTATTTATCTCAGCGTTCCTCCAGATGAAGTCTTCCTCGCTCTGCAGAATTTAATTAATATATATTTAATGAAAGATACTTTATATATAAATGTATAAATTAATATGAATTATCCTTTACCATGCGAATTTTCATTATATACTAAATTGCCGAACATTTAATTTATTTTTTCATTCAATCAAATTCAATCAACATGGATAATTTTCATTTGATATAAAATATTTAAATTTCAAGCATTTAACATACGTTTAACATAAACGGACCCCGCATTGAATATAACAAAATCAATAAGCAACCGCTTCATTTTTCAATTACCGTTCAATTTTGTTTTTTAATTAAACTACACTGCATTCAATAAACATTTAAATAAACATTTAAATGAAAGCTTTTAAAATTAAAATTGATATCGATTTCATCTATTTGCCTTATAAAATCAACATCAACGTATTACAAATAAACAGAATATTATTATTCTAAAAATTTCGTTTAATTAATATCACATCACATCATAAAAAATCAATCAATTCTATGCTCTAATTAAACCTCGATAGATCATAACTCTCCAACCATCAACAACTCTGCACTTACATTGACTCCAGCACCGATGCCAGCGATATTATCTTCACCATGATGATGCCTATGAGGATGCTCGTCGACGATACCACTTCCACCAGCTGGATGGATGACGGGCTTCTGCTTGGGCTCCTGGGGCGACTCGGTGATACCCTCAGGGTAGTCATCGTCGTCGTCGTACTCCTCCTCGTAATCCTCGTCCTCTTCGTCGGGAAGCAGGTCGTCGCCGGAGCCCGCGGTGTCGCGACGATTGCGCGCGTAATCCGTAGACTCGCTACGCACGCGCCACTGGTACACCGGGAGTTCCATTACCTCGGAGAGCGTGCCGTCGCGCGCCTGCTCCGGGATCAGCTTGATCATGTTGATCTGGTGCGGCCAGAAGTGACCGTCGCAGCCGACCTGTAGTATAAAGGAATGACGGATTAGTAAATTGTTTTGAAATTAATTTGGATGTAGTTTAATTGAAAAGTATGTTATTTTGAAATTATTATGGGAAAGAGTCTTTTCTATAGATTGTGAGCTGAGAATCAAGGAGTGTAGTTAATGGCATTGAGTGATAATACTCGGTAGATAATTATTTCTTATTGTTCAAAAATTTAATTAAAAAGGACTATACAAACTTTCAACCACACAACTTTATAAAGCCAAAAAATTAAACGAAAACAAATTATCCCTACGTACATCATTAAAATTTATAATCGCTTAAGAACGTGGAGTTTTCCCGCACAAAATACAAAATAATATGCTTACATTAGCGCACAGTAATCGCATTAAGTATGTGTCAATACTTTAAAATAAATTAACTTTCATATTTCATATAGCAGGCCGAGATTAATTACGGTAAATAATTATTTCTGATTGTTAAAAAATTTAATTAAAATGGACTCTACAGGAGTTTTAAATACACAATTTTATAAAGCCAAAAATAGAAAAAAAAGTATTTCCACGTATACATTATTAAAATTTAATATCGCTCAAAAACACGAAATTTTCCCACACGAAATATACAAAACCATATGCTTATATTAACGCAAATTTCTTAAAAAGAAAAAAAAAACTTTTCCCCTTATCCCACTATTCACGTGACAAACAACAGCGGCGCATTTACACATACATATATACGTGCGCTCACACACGGTTGACAAGACAAGACACGCGGGCGAACGGGTCGAGGGGCGCGCGCGCAAAACAAACTGCAGTATAAAAACTTTTTTTGTGAAAAGCGCGGCGCGTGAATAACAATCCCATTACGGAGAAAAATACGGGAGATTTTCCAGCGCTCGACAATGCCTATATACACACATGCGCTGTCGCGCGTGTGAGCAGAATCCCATTCACGTATAGCCGGAACAACAGCAGCAGCAACGACGATGACTGCGACGTAAAAAAAGTCTAACCCACTTCTCCGGGGCTCTTCTCGGAATCAGCCTATCTCTCCCTCTTCTCCAGCGCTCGATTAAGGCGCTCTTGTCGTCGGGAAATCCGTAAAATTTATTCGAGACTATATCTCTCTCTTTCTCTATCTCTGTTTGCTTAAGTGACGAGAAAGCATCGGGTGACTCACCTGCCATTGGACGACGGTGGAGTGCTTCTCGCGCCGACGGCCGACGTTGCCCGGGCCGGAGAGGACGATCGAGGTGGACGGTCCGTAATTGTCGCGGCCGGTGTTGCCACCGCCGAGTTCGGGCTGGATCGACACCGAGCTCTGGAAAAGAAAATAAAGAATTAGGTTGAATTATGCGATTGTACGCTGAAAAAGAAAAATGTATATGAAGTGGTTTAGTAAGACGTTGCTGGGCGGTTTAATAAACGACTCGATTTTTCTTCGCATGTTGAAATTATAGAGGAAAAATTAATTAACACGGTCTTGATTGATCGCGCGCTGTTATGCACCCTGATTGCGCGTATATAAATATATATTCCAATTTCTAGCGCACCGCAGACGGATTAATCATCCATTATAGATGTATAAGGGAGTGCGGAGTGAAAAATCGTATCAATTAAGCGTAATTAATTGCGCCATCGGCCTCAGCTCGTATTCCAGTTTCGATCACAAAACAAACGAGACTTTGTAACCGCCTCCTTCCTGAAAAACACGCTGATACAAAGAAAAAAATACTCACCATAAATCATTTAAATCTTCCATTAGCTGTGAAACCAACTTTCCCGAAATAAACTGTCACGGCGACGGATTCTCGCTCCGAGTAGTCGCGCGTACCGAATGGAGGGCAAGCTCTGGGAACGAGTGACTCGTATATACGCTTTGGTTTCTCTTTTCTTTGTTGTAGCGCTGTATGTACCGGCGATATAATGATCGCGCACTGCGCGGAACTGGATACGCGCTAAATCGGTGTAATTGGGACGTTACCGCACCGGACGGGAGAGACGTTGTCTCCGGCCGAGTCTAGACCGATAAATCGTGCGGGTGATATGAAAGCGTAGTGAGGTGAAATCTAATATCTAATAGAAATATTTTCTCTGGACGTCGCGCGGGGATGTATGGCGGAAAAACAAAGTGGCAATAAGTGGACGCTGTGAGTTGAAGTCATTGATGGCGCGGTGGTCTTTTGATCGAGGAGGAAAAGCGTTTCTTTTCGGTGCAGGTGATTATGATTCTTATCGCTTTCTAAAGTTTCTATGATTATACGGTGTCGATCGATGAATGAGGATAATTGTAGAGAAATATTAAAGCGATATTCAATCATTATTATCTACGTATAAATCTAAGGATAAATTAAAAAATTATTGATTAAATATATGACAAAGCTATATATACAACCGAACAACAACTCCCATTACTTATCCCCGATATATCGACCGACTCCCGCGCTTCCGTATAGAAAAAAAAGAATACCCCGCGCATCCGATGATTTATCCGCCTTTAATCGGCCGCCGTAAATCATCCGCTATCATCGTCTTCATCCGAGAAACCCAACTGCATCTTTTTGTCTAATCTTCCCGCTTATTAACCGCGCAATAACACAACATCTCGCTGAAATTCGCGAAATGCTCGATACAACACGCTTCCGCGCAATTGGCGCTCTCGTTAACCAGCTCCGCTCTCAATTAACCCGCGGGGTGGTATAAGAAGAGAGGAGATAACAAAAGCCGCGGGAGAATCTTATAACGGCGCGACGACTGAGAATTTTACATCACACACATATAGATACGTACCGTGTGGAGGCCGAGGAATCCGGCGAGGTTCTCGAGCGCGTTGACCTTAGCGCTCGGCTTGAGGTTCTCGTAGCGCGCATCTATCAGGATCGTCAGCATCGTGCGGTCCTGTTCCTCCGTGCAGCGCTGCAAAAGAAATAAACGAGAGATAAGTGAGTGCGTGCATGATGTGTTATGATGTGGGTCACGCGAGGCAATTCCGCGGTGCGGACGAGCGATCAGGCCAATTCCTTCTATGGGATTTAAATGCGAGGGAATTGCGCGAGTTTCTTTCTTTCCCATCAAATGCATCATATATGTACATATTATATGCGTCGTGGTGTACCGCATTAGCTGGAATTGTAATTGCATCGGTATATATACAGCGCAGCTCGTCGTTTGACATCGCGAACACGCGAGAATTGCTCGTTTTACGTCTGCGCGAGAGAAAGAGAGAGATCTCTCTAAATGTTCCAGACTGAAATTTCACGCCATTAGAACGCGATCCGACGCCGCCGACACTCTCTATATACGCGGGAAAAGGAATTCGCGCTAGCGCGTTTCGAGAGCGCGGCTAGAGCGAGAGAGGATTCTTTGTATAATGTTTGAAGTGGCTTCTCCTCTCTCTAGCTCTCTGGTGGAGTTCGGGATGATTTAATCAGGCTTTGAAATTAATTGGAGCGCTGTATCTAATTGCAGAGGCTTTTGTTATGGGGTGTAGAGGGAAGGGAGCCCGTACAATGGTTAATTTGTACGTGAATTCGTATTTTATGCGGTGTTTTTTTAGCCGTTGATGGAAAATGTACAAACTGTGAAAGGTACGGGTAGCTATATGCTGCTTCAATGCGTTCGGAATACCGCGTTGTAGCTTAATTGACTAAAAATATAAAAGCGATAATTAAATTTTTATTAAATGAACTATAAAGTAAATCTTTTTTCTCAGCTTAATTAAACTTTTTACAATTATTTTTTTAGAAAAAGTTAATTAAAATGTCTAAAACTCTAATGGAAAAATTAACGTTAATTTAAAAAATTAACTAATTTCTGGTTAAGAGGGGACGAACTTTTACAATTTTTACCAGAGCTAGCGAATTTTCATTCTGACGCATTTTAAACTTTAAACTCACATAATTCTATAAACAAATTACACGAAGCCACTTTTTTTTCGAAATTATAAATAGCACGAATAAAAGCGTTACCATCAATTCAATATTTATCGTGTTGGTTCTTTTATAAATAGTTAGTTATGGTTTTATTATTATTACTAGTGCTACACTCATTAAAATAACTGATTATACATATATATTATATAGATGATCCAACCATACCTTGCCATCTTTGTGCTTAAAATGCTCGCGCTTCTCGGGCACGACGTGCACATAGAACGAGTCCAGAGCCACATCGTCCTTCTTGCCGAAGGCCTTGATGGTGACACGGTGGCGGCCCACGTCCTTGCGCGAGGGCACGCCGTACAGGGCGGAGGCGGGCTCGTCCCAGCGTAGCCAGTGTGGCAGCCCTTTGCCGCTGCTGCCTCGTGCCTGGAACCAAAACAAAAAATACATTTTTTGTTTGTTTGTTAGAATTAATGATTGGGTGTAAATGAGGTTTTGTATATACGGCTCGAATAATGGAACCCACGTGGAACAATACCGAGCGAGTTCGTGAAATAATACAACGTTTTGCAATTTAATTAATAACGGACGTCAGAGGCACGGGGATTTCAAGCATGCATTCATACCATTTACGGCGGCTTCGCTCCGCATAATATATATATCACGCAGCCCTATTATGGACTTTTATTTACAAAACACGCCGACTACATTGCCCAACAACAACACGCTATTGTTTATAACCGCACGCTATTACATACACTTCCATGCGCCCATTGTCTACTTTACGCCAAGTCCATAAAAAAATATACTCCACACGTAATTCTCTCTCTCTCTCTCGAACCCTTCTCACATACACACATGTAGCCATCACACACGCGCGCGACGAGCTTCTGTTTAGTCTTGAGTTTCACTTTGGCAGAAAGGGAAAACGACTACTTCTATTTATAGTGATAATATGAGCTTTGTTCGAGTTTCTCTCCGCGGGGAAGGAGCTACAGGGAGGAGCAGAAGAAGGAGGAGAGAAATGGATGGCTTTTGAGGAATTTCCGCGCGGACGTGGAAATTGGAAACTTTTCGCGTTCGGGCGTCGAAATTTACGGAGTCTGCCGGCTATTTTAAATACCGAAGGGGAGCGAGAGAGAGAGGAAGGTGGTCGATAGTTTTGTTAGTTTAAATAGAGCGCGTCTTCGGTGAATATAAATTCTCGGTTCTTATGTATGCCGGGTAGTATAGAAGTTTTAGAAAATAGTTCAGTGTTATATATACTAAAGTAAAGTTGAACTAAGGAGTTATTTTAGAATACTCAGAAAATTATGATTATTTGAAATTTTAATAAAATTTCGCTACCCTGGTATAAAAAATGAACCATATTTTATATCTATACACGTGTTAATTAAATGGAAGCATTTTTATAAAAATTCATAATGCAAAAATAATATAATTTATCTAAAAGTTTTTAACCATAAAGTTAACTGAAAAATATCTACCTTCTGCTTAACATTTCTACCAGGATAAATATTTGTTATTTTTCAAACTAACCATCGATTCCTCCATAAAAAAAAATTCAATCTTCTTATAAAATCCGTCATCCTGACACACATTCAAAATCACTTTACCCTCTCGCCGAAAAAAAAATTTAATATCAAGCGCGTACAATCTCTCTTCGCCTCCCCCATCCCTCTCCTCTTTAAAAAAACACATCGTCTTACACGCCGTGGGAGGAGGTATACTCGACTTCCGTCAGCGATGCGTCGCATTAAAATTCCGCTCGCGCGCGTTCGCGACTGCGCCAGCTGCGAAACAATCTTGTCTCTTGCGCGGCCGCGCGGCCCCGAGTAGTATCGCTCGCGAGGCTTGCCAAAAAAGCCCCGAGCAGTGAGATGGATAGACGAGCGCGAGTTGAGTCTCTCTTTCTCGCGCGCAATTGCCAGCGGCGGTGTGTCTGTGTGTAGCGGCAGAGCAACAGGGCGGCACGTTCCATCGCGATGGCCTAGCGGGGGAGAGAAAGAGAGAGAGAGAGAGAGAGAGAGAGAGAGAGTAGCACACAGCTGGATGGTTTCTGGTGTCCGGTGTGGGGTCTTGGAGAAAAAGGAGGAGGTTGAGAGGAAGAGGAATTCGAGAGCGGTTCGGGGGTACAGTTCGGGATGCTAGGTTGGTGTGGTCTGTGGTTTTTGTTTAGTTTTTTTTTTTTAGGTTGTGAAGATGGGGAATATGAGCTAATTCGTATGAATAAGCTTTACGTATAAGTTTAAGCATTAATATAAAGTATAGTTGATTATTCTTATCCATCTAGCACACTGATTAAAATATTTTTCTCTCGTTTAAATTTGTAATGGGTTTATTAACTTATTTCTCATTCACTTTTATTTTATTGAATAATATTTATAATTCCCGTTCGAGCGAATCTAAACTGATTTCCTTGTTTTAATCAAATAATTATTTCACGGAACGGATATTAAATTATTCATTATAATTACAATGATCTAAAATTTGAACCCCTGATACTTCCAACAATATAATTTACACAAATTCCATTTATTATCCAATATATAATTCTCCCAAATCAATAAATTTACTTTTATCAGCCTTTACCCCATGAACCTCAACAACGACCTACCACGTGTTGTACACGAGCCATATCCTATATTATATACACAGAAACCACCCAAACAGCCGTTGCGCGCACGAAGACACCACCGCCGCTGTACCTCCGTCATCGCGCGGACAATACGACGAGACACGGGACCTGACCGATGCTCTCTCCTACCTATACACACATACACGAGAAGAAAAAGAAGTAACAGAAGAGAAGCAGAGGGCAAAAATCGCCGGCGTCGTCGCGTGCCCAGCCGACAATGGAGTCGTCCGTCCTGGCACGCGTCCAGCCGCTCTCTCGTGTAAACTATCCCCTATATACCCTCGCAGTCTGGAAATAGTTACTTTTGACGCGCGCGCGCGTGCCTCTCTTATGGGGACAGCGCTAGTTTTGAAATATCGCCTAGACGCGTATAGGCTCTAACGTTTGTTCTAGGTAGAGTAGCGTGAGGAGGGAATTTTTGTGCGCCTGGGGTTATATGGTGAGAGAAAGAGATGTGACGGCTGGTGGTAAGTGTTTTACGATGTTTATACGCGGAAGTGGCGAAGAGAGTCTGACGTGACTTTTGGCAGAAGAGCTCGAGAGCGTCCGCGAAACCTTTCAGATTGCTGGTGAGTTGCGAGAAGTCTAGAGTATGTGCCTATGTGTGGTACGGGGGCGTGGATAATTTGAATTACGGATTATCCTACCACGATGGAAATTAATTGGGAGGGGTTAATTGTGAGAAAAGTGAGATATTTTTGGTTGCTGAAGTGAAAAATGAATGAGGTGGTATTTTTAAACAATAGGAATATGATGGAGAGGATATTTAATGTTACCGCTAGCTGACGTTAAAAATATAACTATTACTCTCGACTAGATTAGACCATAGTTTTATATTCGTACAGCCCAATGAAACTTTCATTATTTTCAACAACTTCTTCGACCCACATTTCTCACGTAACACACACTCATCTTCGCAACCTCATCACAATTCTTATCACCAGGCAAACAACCCAACCTACATTTATAATCAGCTCAGCGAACCTTTCTCTCTCTCCACCCAACTTTCCCTCACCTTCCGCACCCGCATATTATAACACACACTCCTAAACTCACCTCGTAAAAGTCGACGTCCCCGGCGAAGGCCTGCTTGGGCACGTGCAGCTTGAACACGTGTCCGACCGACGCGATGGCGTCTGGCATCCCAAGGAGCTTCTCCACCCTCTGCCACTTTTTACTACTATGGCTATGCGTTGAAGCAGGTGATGGCGAGGGGGATGACTCGGCCTCAGCGCTGACGGCCGTGGGCGTTTCCTCGCCCACGTCGTCGAACACGAGGTCGTCCTCCTGCGGCCCGATGCCCTGGCAGAGCAGTGGCAACGTCAAGCATAGCAAGAACAGGGGCAGCAGTGTCGTTACCGGCTTCATCTTCTTCATGGCGATGGCGGAGGCGGCGACTGTCGCGGCTGCGCCTTATCATACCATGCTTCGTGTTACCTGGAATCAGAGGAAACAAAAAAGTGAGGTTAGATTTTAAATTAGCGAGAATTTCCAAAATTAATCCCCCTCAGCATTTTTGCCTCCTAGTTACCCACCCCCCAGCCAACTCTCTGATCCCGCTTTGCGCTCCTTATACGCGCAAACGACCCTCCCGCCGCCCATACATGCCCCCCCCCCCCCCCGCTAATATCCAGCCGATGTTCGATCAAATTTTCAAAGCCTGTGGTAGTGCGATGGTTACGACCGAACCTGCAAAACTCTCCCCGGATCCCTATAACCCCCACACAGGCTACCGTGCAACTAATTGCGCAAAGCCGTTGAAGCTCATTAGCGCAGCGCGTGTCCTGTCGGCGAAAAACGCACTAGCAAATCCTGGGGACTTTGTCCTCGCACAATCTCTGAACAACGGGGCCAATTGCCACGTGCATAAACCGGTGCTATATGGTGTCTAATCGAAGGATAATCGCTGGGTACTAATATATAACGTACGAGAGTCCAGGACGTTGGAGAGTTTTGGCCGAGGTGGTTCCTTCCTTCCTACATGTACACGCTAATTACCGCAGGAGAGTCTGCAGAGTTCTCCGACCACTGCTACAGCGGCATATGAGTTTCGGGATAGTTTACGGACACGCGCAGGTATCGGTATGTGTATGTAAGTGGTGGTGGGATGGAATGTGGGTTGGGACGTAGCAATAATCGTTTAGCCAGGAAAGTCGTAAACGTCAATGATTAGTAGGGCAAGGAGAAGAAGTGGTGTGGCTTGATTGCAATACCGCATTGTGGAATAATAATTTATGGTCTTTGTGTGTGTATATGGGTCGTCCGTATGGATCTCGATTAGGAGAAGAGGAGGTTACGTGACGAAGACCCGCATGGCTTGGCTTGATGAAGATAGCCGATTGTCCGCGAACCCTTCCAGAGGGGTAATAAATTTCGCGTGCCTGACAGTAGTGTAGTGCTCCGTAAGTATAATATCGATCCGTATCAGCTGTCTCTCTTTGAACTCTCATTTATACCGTACCGTATACTTCTACGTTAGCACATATACCAAGGAGCTGTATGCATCAATCATATTATAGAATGTTTAGAGAGAAACATTACAACGATCGCTGATCCCAGAACCTCACACCCAAGTTCCGACACCATCTTCCACGATCCCTTGAAACCTGAAACCTCGATCCACCACCCCTACGCATTCCCCTTACATATGCATTCTCTTACGCAATCTCCTTGTGCGCGCACGCACACCTTGGCCTCCCCCCTGCGGCCGATAATAATTTCCAATAAAGAAAACCCGCAGGGGCCCATCCTTTATGACCCTGTACACACACATATATACACGCACGTTCCATTGACCGCAACATCCGGCGTGCCATTGTATTATACATATACGTAGTCGCGGCGGCAGGAGCAGCCCCTCCGATCAGACGGAACGATACGACGCGCGCCAGCTGAGATATATGTATATATACGAATATTTATCGCAGCCGGCGGAGCCGGTAATGAGGTAGGGTGGGATCGGTGGAAACCGTCGTTAAGTATTATTAATGTCTGATGTCTTTTTGCGCGCCGTGCGTTTATGGTCCGTTGGTCTGAGGTACAAGGGGTGAAAGAAGAAAAAGGTAGGTTGTATAAAGGGGGGTGGCGGTTCGCGAGTAGGTAATGACGGCTCGAAGGTGGCAAGAGTTACTAGGGAGCGCGTGCATTGGCGGTAAACGAAATTCGATATACGCGTAACGATTGTGCCTTCGGAAATGTGTATATATATGTAGAGCCTTATATAGATTCGTATAGAAGGTCTAGTTTATTTTACGAGAGGAAATCAGATCTATACTCCGATAATGGAACACACTGCTGTATATGTATGTATGCGCTACTTTCCGTTTGCTTATGCTGCTTTCAGGCAAATAATTACGATCTATACAGGAGTCAATAGCAGCCTCCGCGGTCCAATTCAAACACATAAAACAATACCGAACGCATCGTCTATATACAGACGAGATAATTAAGCACACGAACCCGTACCAGAAATCACACTAAAGAGAACAACGCGAGCCTCTCAATCGACCTCATAGCTATACTTCGTTATTAAACCCGCGACGACGACCACCATGGGGGTAGGGGCTTGTCTTATCGTCCAAAGTAAACGACGACGGCGCGCATACCTAACCCGGATCGCCGGCGGTGCTTTTTCCTCCTCCTCCTCCTCCACTCGCGTAATATCTCTTTAAGCCTTCTCTCCTGAGAGCAGACGACGTTGAATGGCTCGCGGATTCCGCGCGTCTGGCGCCGGTGAGATATGACAGGCGCGCGTATTTTTCGAAACGTGCACGCGGTCTCTCGCACATACTGCGGAATTTCCGGGGATTTTATACTTCAACGTGTGGGTAGAGCTGTCGCGTATGTGTGTATATGTAATACGGGTACGTGCACGGGATACTGTACGTATATATAAATGTTAGAAAACCCTTTACGTCCGCGTTTGATGCTCGCGTTTTACGCTGGCGGAGGCGAATTAAAATAACGTTAAAAGATAAACTCGTATACGTATATGCTATGTGTACATGGAAATCCGTTACGAAAACATAAAAACGAGCTGGCGAAGAGCGAGGGAGAGAGAGAGAGAGAGAGAGAGAGAGAGAGAGAGAGAGAGAGAGAATATTCAAGCGGGTAGAGACGGCGCAGTTAAGCCCGCACTTGTAAATTTAAATCACCAGCAGCGCGGTTCTCGCTCGCGCGCGAAAAAATCCACACACGCGCTCTCTTTCTCTCGCTAGCTGTTCTCTAGGGTCATCGACTGATGTGTTTTCCCGGGCAAAAAAAAGAGAGAACCTCTCTGGAGTGCCTCGTATGCGCTCTCGCACGTAAGGCTCGTCGTCGTCGTCGTCTCTGTACTTACGCTCACACACGCGAGAGAGCGCGCGGGCGACGCGTCGGTGTTATACTTGATTACACGAAGCGCAGCGAGAAGTGAAGCGAGTAGCGCATGCAAGCGCAATCGAAGTGAGCGCGGGCGAGCTTTTTCGCTTTTGTCGGCGGAATAATGAGATGTTCCCGGAAGATTTCGCGGAGAGAGAGAAAGAGAGTTCGATCATGGCTGCGGAGAAAAAAAAACGACCTGATGTCGTGTTTCGAGAGGTGAATAATAGATTTTTTTACGCGGAGGTGGGATGTCGGGGGATGGGGTAAAATGACGGGAATATTACGTGACTGGAGTTCAATGGTGGGCGCTGAAGTGTGTGCGTGTGCGTGGGTGAAGAAAAATCTTCAAAAGTATTGTAATGGTACCGATTTTATGCGTGGTTCTTACTGTTGAAGTTATGGGATAAAAAAGCTGTGGATATATTAATATTAGAATTTCACAATATATACCCTCCGCTATAAGATCTATAAAAACAAGTATATTTATAGAGTACGTTCAACAACATCAGTCATCTATTCAGAAATTCACGAAAAAAGATTTATCCCTCATGGGGATATCAAAGAACCCGACGAGAGAAGAAAGCTCGCGCATAAAAATCTTAACGCTCGGGCTTTTAAGAGGTTTGCCGCCGTCATTATAAGTAGATCAC
The DNA here is from genome assembly GCA_030522905.1 of Torymus flavipes. Classification (NCBI taxonomy): domain Eukaryota; kingdom Metazoa; phylum Arthropoda; class Insecta; order Hymenoptera; family Torymidae; genus Torymus; species Torymus flavipes. Next base: position 8,481 of record JAPYZO010000423.1, on the reverse strand, counting down.
ATCGCGCTCGCGGGGCTCGCGTTACCAGGCGCACGAACGCGCCAGTCAAACGCCGGTGTCACGATTATTACCCGCGGATTTTATAGGTAACGGCAAAAACGCCGCGCGCATTTGCATTTTAAGCGGTCCGAAGTCACTGCCCCGCGCGTTAAGTGAATGTATATATAGGATTGGAATTCAATTTCGAGGGCGTAATGAGATCCGGGATTCTTCCGTTCGGTACTATAATTATTTAGAATTTTTAGGACGGTAGTGGCACGGGAGAACGATGAGAAATTGTGTTTGATTCGATGCCGCTGCGATGAACCAAATGTATAATTAGTGATTAATTACGACGAAGGTTGTGTGTGCGGGTGACGTGCTTGTCATAAATAGCCCGCGCGCGCTTGACGCGGTAACCGCAAATTCATTTACTCTAACGAATATATTCTGTTAATGAATAATATAGTCGGCCGGCCGTACATTGCACAGAGTGAATTGCATATAATTTTAATGCATAGCTATATAACGCGGTTGTGGATCAAAATACAGCCCGTGACGTTAACAATTACCCCCGCCAACATTATTTCCCCAATCAAATCACTCACACAATCCTAACCCCACTCGCTCGTAAAAAAATAACCCGATTAAAGCTCAATTTTCCAGCCATCACCCTGCACCTCCTCCTCCCAAAAAAGTCACCTCGACACCCTTATCTCAGCATCTCACCTTATATATACCAAACCCATCAATCCCGTCGCCCTATCAATTTCCAAACCAATACACCTCCTCCTCCACCATCGAAAAAAATTCTCTCCACTCCTTCCACAATTGCATTAAAGCTCGCTGTCGTCGAGCTGCTTGCCGCTGCTGCTCCTCCGCTATACGCGCCCATTACTTACCCCGGCGGCGGCAGGTAATTTCCAACGTCGCTCGCTCGCGCGAAATGTAATAACGCTCAATTAACGAGAGAGAGAGAGGATGGGGGTGAACCCAATGCAGAATGGAAAATGGATCGCGTCGGAGTGGAGAGAATATTGGCTCTCCGCGAGAGGGAGACGCATTTGCATTCCGCGCTAGGAGTTTCGGGAGTTTCGAATTTCTGGTGTGAGAGAGAACGAGGTTATGGATGGCGATAGTGCGGTAGTGTGTTTTATATATGTATGTATAAGCGTGCAGCGCAGAAAGGTCGAGTGTGCCAGATGGGAAGCTTTGTTCTTTCTGCGAATGTGTGTTCATAAGGCAGCATATGTGTGTTAGTGTTACCGTTGCGTAAAAGTCTATATCTGTATGTGTGTACGTGCGATAGGTCGCTTTGATGAGGGAGAGTGGATTGATGGCTGTCGGGGTTAATCGCGGCCTCGTGATGTTTACGCGTGTGTGCTGTATAGGTTGCGCGTTTTTCTCGCGGCGATCGATGCTATATGACGGTTTTCGCCGGTATCAGGAAACTATTTTTCTTCTCCCTCCATAATACGCAGCTTGTTATATATCGATTGGATTACTAATGATTCGGATTAAGACATAATAAGGTTATAGTAGAAACTTTAAAAGAGAGATCAATGAAACCACCGTGGAATGAATGATACTTATACTAGTCTAAATATTTATACGATAAAAACTCTTAAGGGAAATCCTATCAACATATATACACGTCGTCATCATCTACAAAGAAACCCCATAAACTCTCCTAAACAAAACAAACCTTATTCTATATAGTCTAGCCCTATACCGTCATTGACACGCGCCGTATCATCGACCACGTCACTCCACTCGGCTCTCCACCATACACACACACACACATCGTGCAATCATCGCGATATATGTACCTCTCGCCAACCCGTAAGATTTATACTCGCCGGCGACTTTATCAACCTCTCTCACTCTCCACCCACCCAGAGCCCATTAAAATCGATTTCCCCTCTCTACACGCAAGACTCACCACCACCGCCTCCAAACTACTCCGACTTCCCCAACTTCCGAGACGCGCCGGGTAATAAGCAGCATCGCCGGCCGCCGGCCTAAGTACACACTCAAATATATATACATATACTTGTTCTGTACTTTTCCTCTTCCAGGCCGCTGCGACGGTTGATGAATGATACTTTATGACGCATGGCTAGGTGCGATAAGCGCGGGCGCGCGGGGTAATTTATTCCGCTCCGCCGCCGCGGAATCGATCGGAATAATGGCCGAGGTCAAGAATCGAAGAGAGAGAGAGAGAGAGAGAGGGAGAGGTTATGAGCGCGCGCGCGCCCGTATCGATTCAGGACGCGAGGGAATGAGGTTCGAGAGAGAGCCGATGGCCTTTCGAACTGTCGCGATGTCGCGCTTGTTTTTATGGAGATGGGGCTGATGGTGATGGCTTCGTGTCGCAAAGCGGAGAGTTTCCTTGTTCTATTGTTGGTGGTTGTTGTTGTAGTGAATTTTTTAGTTGGGAGGGGTTGTGTTAAGTTTAGTTCAATCAGTTTATGTTAATTATTTAATTGGCATAAAGATATAGTCTGCATAATTAGTAATACCGCACGTAAAATGGATACATTGAATAATGAATAAAGGGAGGATATAATATGAAAAAGTACGGTAAAATACTCATGGATTCTACACGGCACGATGTTCAATTTTTAATGCCCAGTTATTTTAAAATAACCCAGTATACTAATGTATTCATTAAATGTCTTACCGTGAATATCAGAAAATCTCGCATATTCAAAAATACTCTCACGCTTACATCAAACATAGACGTATAACCGTAAAAGCATTACAGCAAGCCCCGTGTTTCTCAAAAAATCAATCATTCAACGCGACACCGTCTCACACTTCGCTTCGCGCAAAACGACACCTCTTCTCTCTACCTTCTCAAGAAACAATAATATCGAATGACACGATCGAGCTTCAGGCTCTTCTCCGTCCGATCGATCGGCGAGATTTGCAATTTTAAACGCGCGCGCTCGCGAGTAATGCGAGGAAACAGCGCGTGCGAGAATAGCCATATAAACGTTCGCCTCGGCGCATTGTGTGTTTATAGTGTATATACGCGCTTGATAATTCCGGCTCTAATGAGCGAGCGAGCGCGTCGTAACGAGGAGAGACTGCGCGGGATATTTTCAATTATCCATTATGCAGGCGCGCCGTGCGGTGAAGATGCCACGAGAGGAGAATCGAGATTCAATTTTGTTTCTCTTTTTATTAGACGCAGCTGTGTAATCAGGCGCGTATGAAAAGTTTCGTGTATAGCGGAGGTTTTGCGCGTCAGGAGCTTTAATGACTGTCGTTTAAATTTAAGAACAGATGCTAAGTAGGTGAATTCGTATTGGACTGTTTTTTTTTTGTTGTTTGGAACAGTGAGAGTATGGAGATATAGATAAAAGAGTGTCAGAGAGCTTTTACAACGCGATTCTTTAACTGAAAGATCTATATAGATCCCTCCACCTCCGTCCATTTTTCCGGCAAACAAAACCCCTATCTACCTCCAAAAATCACATTTCCACATTTTCAAAAACCCCATACATATTTATCGTCCTTTTTCCACCACCCAACTCTTCCGCCAAACTTCATTTCCCATCTCTTTCTTCCCCCCGCAATAGCTCATTCCTATACACACAGAGAGAAAATAAAGGCCTCGATCCGAAAATACCAGCGAATCATCGCGGCGCGAATATCGGCCATTTCAACAGAATCATCGCCGCGGCGAATGCCTTATCAATCCTTCCCCTCCTCCGGCATTGTCCGGCACCATTGAATTTCCGCTCTCGCGCGAGCGAGTAACCTATCGGTATAAAAAACTTCGCCGCTCTATATAGGCGAAAAACTAGGGTCTCTCGGTGGTTCGAACTTTTACCTCACCGGCCGTTCGGCTTTGCGAGTTAGTTTTCCGACTGCAGCACGCGGCGAGAATGCATCATCAGTTCGCCCGGGTATATATATTCTCATAGTCTTAAAGACGCGAGCTGCGTCTCGTTATCGCCGTCATAACGACACGCTCGTGAAGTACGTATACGTGTATATGAAATTCTCTCGTGGGCGAGTATTATACACACGCGCGCATAAAGATTATATATATACAGACGCAGAAGAAGAAGAAGAAGAAATGAGAGAGAGCGGATTGTTTGCCGCCGCGAGTTAATTCCGCTCCACTCCTCGTTTCTCTCTTCTGTATAAATAGGCTCGCCTGCTTCTCTCTGGGTTTACTCTCTCTCTCTTTCCCTCCGCGCGAATATAACCGCGAAACGTTATCTCTGCTGCCGGGGGTATTTATTGGGCGATACCGTTCCGCTTTTTCGAGAGCCGAGCGGCCGATGAGTCAGTCGTGAATGAAAAGTTCTCTGAATACGCTAATTGAAGAGCCTGCGCGCGAGAGAGGTTTCTTCGTCGTCGTCGGGGATTAATGTTTGCGCTCTCGCGGGATGACACATTTTTTTCGGTGCTCGTACTGTGTATATAGCACGCGCTGGATAAATAGATCGCGGGGTTCCGTTGAATTTCGCGTTTCGCGGTATGTATACACGCCGGCGCGAGAGTGCGGCCTATTCGAATGAATATCCATTAATAAGCGTAGCGTATATACATTTTTTTTCTCTCTTTATTCTTTTTCTATTCGTTCCGAGTGTTTGATTGCTCCCACAAGAGAGGAAGCTGCTATTTAAAACTTTTCAAAGGTTTTCACCCCGAAAGGCCCCGGCTAATTGGAAAGCAGCAAAACTTTCGCACTATAACACTTATACACATATAATATATATCCCTCCTCCGCGCATTGAACCCTATATACTACAAACATTTCCCACGACCCTACGTATACACCTCCGCGTCTCTCATCATCATCACCCACGCGTGCATATATACAGACACTGTACCATTGTACAACCTCGACGAGCGCTGAATAAATTCCTCCCTCCGACAATCGAGAGAGAGAATACACACACATCCGCGTTTATTCTCTACGTAAACACACACACACACACACACACACACACACACACATGGTGGCGCATTAATGACGACCTCACACCAGCCCGAGCTCGCGAGCGTTTTAACCTCGTTCCTCTACTCTCTCTCTCTCCGACTAAAAAAGCGCAGAGAGGGAGAGAATTTTCCGCTGAAACGGACGTTCCTTCGCTCTCGGAGAGGCCAAGTGGGCCGAGGCACTAACGAAAGAGCTTATGCTAATTCGCCCGGGCGCGTCTCCATTTTTATGTTAATGGCTCGTCCTTATTAAGGGCGCGTCGTCGTACCAGCCAGGACCGAGAGAACGTTCTTTTTAGCAAGGATAGAGGAGGAGGAACCTTTCGTAGTCGCTCGTGCGAGCATTTTTTTTATCGTCGCACCGAGCATTCGCTTGAATTTTTATATATACGCGGGGCATCACACAAGCGAATCCCGGGGATTACTCTTGAGTGAATTTTCGACGATTGCCCCGGGGAGTTCGACACTGTAGCTGTGCAGTTGGGTGGGAATAAATATTTTATCGCCGTGAATGTTGGAAGATGCAGTTGACGCTGGGGGACACACACGTGCGGCTGTAGTATTGTGCATGATATCTAGGTCGCAGAGGTTCGACGATTTCTTATATTCGAAATTCTCTTTCTAACAAAGTCAAGCGGGCTGCGTGAATTTTTAACCTTTCGGTCGTTGGAACTCAGCAAATTCCATCGAATTACATGCACGCCGTGTATGTGATCTCTTCAAATACACGAAAAGTCAATAACCGCGCGAAGTCGATCAATCCTCAATTCTACCAATGAAACTTCCCTGGTACCGTCCGCAAGAAACTTTCTCGTTCCGAGCTCCCCTCGCGCTTTTTCATGTACACTCCGCGGGCATTAATCATCTTAATTCGCTCGTTTAACGCGCGGCACGCAAAAACTAAATAAGCTTATCGAAGAATCTGAATTTGCGCGCACGCACACAGAGTACCACGAGCGCGGCGCTAATTACGCGAATTCCGGCGCGACACTGCGGCTGCCCTTTTTCCGTCTCGTCTGCGCGCGTAACGAGCACAAAAAGTCGTCGGCCGGGCGCCTGGGTACTTGCTGCTACGCTCAGAGTTAATTTTGGACTGCGTGGTATATAACGTAAGAGGAGAGAGAGAGAGAGAGTAGTACGCGAAATTTGTATTTATTAGGGCGGAGATTGTGAATGATGTTTCGCGGAGACGTGGAAGAGTTGTTAGCGGTGATGGAGTGGGCTTTCTTGCTGCTTTTTCAGCGTGAAGGATATGGGGATATGGTTGATGATATAAGAGAAGAAGAATCAATGAGCGATTTGTAAAAAGTGTGCGGTCGATGTGAAACGTTCAGTCTCATCGATAGAGATTTACTCAGGTCGGTTGATACCGATTTATCATGATTAAGTGTTTGTATTCGTTCCCCTTTTTTACAAGGATATACACATACTGAAAGATGAATGATTATACGTCAAATAACGCGTTTTACGATCGCCGACGAGTCGGTCGAATAATCCATTCAAAACTCAAATCGCAGACAAGACATTTTTCATTCATTCATAAAATATATATCCACTGTTCAAAAAAACTTCGTTTTTGCCGCGCGCGCATTACATGAATGAAATCGCGTGACTTTCCATCACAGTATACTGACCTCCGCCACACGTAAAAAGAAAACGCTTACATATTACACCTCATGAATCACTCGCTTACGCAAACCGCCGAACAAAAAAAATCACATTACCGTCCCATTTTATACACACCTCATCAAACAGGTATAATCCCTCCCCTCTTCATTCACTTTTCACAAACTTTTCCTTTCCCCCTCAAAAAACCTTTCACATAACATATCACAGCTCGCAATAAGACGCACACCGCCTAAAGACCTCGTGCCGCTTCTCTGTGATCTACATTTCCGCCGCGCGCTTCTTTCCTCGCGCGATAACGCCGAAGCCGAGAGAGAAAAAGAAGCCGCCGTGGCGCTGTTTATCGGCCGACTTGTAAGCAACCTTGAACTCCGAACCCCGAGGATAGAGAAGCGTACGCAGCTAGCACACTGCCGTAATTATTATTCACGAGAGTTGAGAAATCGAGCGCCGGATGAGCCGAGTATACACGCACGCGCACGTTCACATGCGTATGTATGAGAGAGTATACGCATACACGTGGGTGAGAGGCGGCATATAGACGCCGGATTGTCGTTGAGATGTATATACATTCGTGTATTTGCCGAGACACGATGCGCCAGTGGATTATACAGCTCGTGGCTGACGATGGTGATTGGCGCAGATGTAGATGTACAGAGAGGAGGGTAATTTTAATTGAAGATTGGGTGACTATAGGTTTTGACGGTTATATAGAGCACGGTGATGGAGGGTTTTGCGAATTATATTGCAATTTATAATTGAAATCGTTTTATCATTGTATTAGTGCCTCAGACTTGTGGAAATTTATCATTTATCGGTTCTGGATGAATGTAAACGACGAGAATAGACTTTTGTTGCAATTGTTAAATATTCATGTATGTACCTTTGAGCGAGTCGAAATTTTAACGAATTCATACAATTGCATTACATACATTTCTCACTCATCCACAAACACACCGTTACTGAATAATAATCCCCTCAAAATTCAATAAAGCCCCCGGCGAAGTCCATTATAAAATTACCAAACATCACATTTCGAACGTACGTCCGCCGCAGACATTTTTCACTATTCTCCTCTCGCAATAGACCCCCCTACTACACACGTGGCGCAGTAGCAGCACAATGCATTTCATCGAAAATAATATCCGGCTGAAAATTGATAGGAGGGTGTGTGTGTGTGCGTGCGCATGTACTGCTGCTGCCAGCGGCGATGTGTGGCCATAATGGCTTCCGGCGTAGTTGCAGGCACGTGTAGCGCTTATTGACAACGGCGACGAGACACACACTCTTCCCTTCCTCGTAAATTGAACAAAAATTCATCCCCTTATTTATACGCAGCGCGAGCCTCGCGCATTAAACTTTGCAAGTATATATACGCGTATAACGGCGGATTTAAGGCGCCGTTATAACCTATCGCTGCGCCTCGCCCCGGGGTATAACTTATTCAACTTGGTCGCGCGAGAATTTGCGAGCGGCGACTACTTGTGTTCTTCTTTTTTTCTTTTATTACGCGATGTTCGTGTTCTTGAGAGGGAGAGAGGGAAAATAGAAGGAGGTTGAGGTATACAGGGGAAGTGAGGCGCAGTTACGGGGCCGGAGTATCGATAAATTCTACATGTGCAGAGTGGGGAGAGAGAGCCTATAAAACGCTTTATTTGTTTCCGTAAGGCCAACAAATATTTTTTATGCGCATGTGCGCGAGGAAGCCCGCAATTTCTCTACGCGCCGTATAGTTGCCGTGGTGGCGAACCGAGCGAGCGTGACTTATTCTTTCGACAAAGTGCAACGCGCGCGCGCTTTTTATTTGCCTAGGAAATAGTAGCAGTCTGCGGTGTGTATACGGAAAATCTTTGGAAAACGGAACGCTTTGCTCGGAAAATGTTGGACTTTTGGAAATGGCAGAGAGCGAGACGT
>JAPYZO010000422.1:0-61124 GCA_030522905.1 Torymus flavipes | reverse complement strand
GCATAATTGAGGAAGTTTTCCTACGTCATTGCAAGGTCAAACTAAAAGGTGTGCCTCGTGTTTGGAATATCTTTAAATAATTACAGAGCTTGACTTCTCTCGTTTTGACTTTGGATAAAGTCTTTCTACTTGAGAAAGTAATAATATAACTTAAATAAATATTAACAAAATTTAGTTAGATATTCACCCAAAATATTTTCAATAGAGTCAACTGGAATCACAGATCTACCTGGAATTACAGCTGGATATTCATCTCAGATCCCAACTGGATATCAAGCTAGTAACCCATTCGGAGTTTGTTCAAAAAAAGGAGGTACAGCTGGTATTCCAGTTAGATATTTTCAACGGGAAATAGAATAGTTTTGAGTCCAAGATGTCTTGGGCAACTTTCTTGTAAAATTAGTTTGAGAACCGAGCTGCAAGATTTTTGAAAGGATATGAGAACAACTAATTTTTACCCTTAGATGTACTCCCCTAAAATATTTAAATATCAATTCTATCATTTATAAAAAAAAAAACTGTACCTCTATAACGTACGCCTCTCATCCGTGCTTTGCAATTCAAGATTAAACTTTTTTTCTTTAACTAGGTCAACTTTATAGGGTAATCCAGCAAAATTCTGTCGTTTCGCTTTCGGATTTGTCAGGCATTTTATGGCACTCGATTTCAGACCCCGCGCTTATTGCTCAACTTTGATCGCTGCCTCACTAAATTGAGAAATATGGACGTTGATCTGTTACGACGGAGGTCTTTAGCAACGTGGATATTCAATTATTGTGATAATATAAAAAAAGAGCAAAGAAACGCTCAGATTGCTGGATTAGACGCATATTGGGAAGAATCCAATCAAGAAGGGTAAAGCATTTTCGGACTCGTTAAGGAATTTAATGGACTATGGACTCAAGTATGTGCTGCAGCCCCGTTTCAATTCGTCTGGCGATAAAAACTGAAAAACGCCCGCTGTTTGCTGTAGAGAGCAATAAAAGTTGAAAAATACCCGCTGCTCGCCGTACCCGGCGATAAAAGTTGAAAACCGTCCGCTGCCCTCTGCACATAAGCTTCGTTTTATAATAAAAAAACGCGAAAAATAGTACCCTGGTAGAAATCGCCCATTTTTCTCCCATTTAGGAAACGATTTTTTCACATTTTCTAGCCATTTACTAACGATTTCGGTCAACTGGCCACAAAATGACTAGAAAATGTCGGAAAATCGTTTCACAAATGGGAGAAAAATGGACGATTATACTTATGTTACAAAAAATATGGTGTGCACCAAGGGCTACACCTGCACCTCATGAGGTCCACGAATTCCACTCCACACTCAGTCTAAAAAAGCTCACTTTACGCTCGAATACATTGAATAGTGCATGCGACGCGCAGCTATATGTACGTGCTTTTCGATTCAGTCTCGAAAGATTAGATCGTCAGCGTTTGGATGGGGGGAGGTTTTAGGGGGATGACAAGCAGGGAATTGTGGGACTGGGAGATATTTCAACCCACTATATTCACGATTGCAATATACAATTTTTTAACACATGTAAGAATAACGTGGGCTTCGAGTCCACCCAACGAGCAGCAGCTGTACACTACGTTCTACAAGATACAGCTGCGAAATGGCGCCACGCGCCGAGCAGAGGAGCACAGCGGACATACTGGCGCCCCCACCGCGCGCGCGCGCCCGGCGCGCTCTCTCTCTCTCTCTCTCTCTCTCTCTCTCTCTCTCTCTCTCTCTCTCTCTCTCTCTCTCTCTCTCTCTCTCTCCCGTGCCGAACGCCGACGACAACGGACGCTTCGATTACTCCTTGTGGATAATAAAGGACTTATTTTTTTTATTAAAAGTGCCCAGACTTCCTCGTATATACCCGCTCCAACAACACAACTATCGTAAAAGTCGTACTCGTTTCCCGCCGAAAACGAAAAAAATGCTGTATATTTATTCTCTAACCTCACTCTCGTTTCCAGCACAACGCACTGTGCCCGTGCCGAAGGCGAATGGTTTTACGATGGGGTGTATTAAAAAGTAATTTTATTAATAAATTGTATAAAAACATTTTTAATTGAAAAATGAGAAACCTACCTTAAAGAGTCGTTTGCATATAATTCTGTTCTTATCTTTTCTACTATCAAGTAGAATAATTATAAATTTCTATTTATATACAAAACCGATTAAAAATGTATAATTGTGCAATGTCAAATAATTTAATTGTCGTTTCATGCTCAAAAACTAAAAAACAAAAATACTTTTATACGACTTGAAATATACAAAATAGTGTAGCGACCCGTTCCAAGCACGTTCGCAATCGACCAACATCTGTTCCCATACTTATCTACCTCCCAGAGTCTTTTGTCGTTCAAGCCAAACTTTTCCCAACGCTATATTTCTTTAGGAAGTAAAAGGTACATGAAAAGGAAAGAAAGATTGTACAAACAAATTTATATATAAGACAAATTTATTACAAAATTGAGTATAAAAACGATTTGCATTCGATCACAAATCAACGCCGTACAGTTTCTTACATCAATTACGACGCAAACATTGTAAACGTGATAATTATTATTCACCGCAATAAATGCGTGCTCAAGTCAAGTTATAATCTGATTCTCATGATTCTTCTTAATCACTTACACTTATATATCCAAACTGCAAGTTATTACATGTGTATAAATAAATTCGCAAAAAAATTATGGGAAAACGGCGTTGAGAAGTCAACCAATCACGGAACGGCACACGCTTCCTTCATGCTTATCCCCCGAACCGTCGAAATAGTGCTAAGACTGCTGATGCCCTTGTTACTATCGAAACTTTCCTTCAGCGTCAAGTCAATGTACTTTTCGCATCGCTTGCGCAACTCCATGATCGAGATGTACCAGCAGCGCACCAGGAAGTAGAACCACGCGCTGTATATGGTGACCATGATGCACAGGACAACTATGGCCGAGAAAATGTCACCCGATTCCAGTTGATTCGGCTTCTCCACAATCAGCCCTTTAAAGAAATCCATGGCGCTCGAGGGTCAGTCGACGACTGCAGCAGGTTTTGTGCTGCATTCAGGCCTCGGCGATGCATGCGGTGTGTAGTGGGGCGCGGTCAGTGCAGCTGCGCTTATTTTTGGGCTCGGGAAATTTCGGCGACGATCGATGCTGATGGGACGAAGGAAAAGTTTTGGTCTTAGAGAGAGAGAGAGAGAGAGAGAGAGAGAGAGAGAGAGGGAGGGAGAGAGATTTTCAAATAATGTTTACGCGAGTCTCATATTACATTTTGAAAGCATATTTTTAATTACTGGCTTATAGCACACTACATAATTACAGTCTGCTTGTATCATCAAAAGCAATAGGTACAATGACGACCAATAATTATACGCTTATGAATAAAGCAGCAAACTGGCAGACAAGCCAGATAGTCCATTTGTTTCAGACCAAGTATGCACAAAAAGATAAAATAATTGCGGCATACCTTAAACAAATGGAGTTAGTGTCGTTGGAAAAAAAGAATTGGGTAGCATCAAAGTTTGGAGAAGTAGTGCAGAAGTCTGTGAACAATAGCCCATGTTTTATCGCCATCGACCAAACCACCGGAAAAGTGTTGGGGTGCATTGTCATGATCTCCGAAGAAATTAAAAATAGTACCGTAACCAAATACACAAATACGCAAGATATAGTAACTATATCTTGCGTATTTGTGTTATAGTATATTACGCACCTAGGGAGGAAAAAACTTGGACAGTCCACAGCCCGTGTAAATTCCCAGCCGAAGGCGAGGGTGGCAAACACGAGATGTGGGCTGGCCGATTTTACTCCCGTGGAGCGTACACTATTTTTCCTCACATCGAGGCCGAAGATGCCATATTTCCGTTTCAGAGCCGGACGGGGATGAGGCACTTTCGGCCCGGTGTGAGGAAAAATTGTTTATTTTTGTTTCTGTTAAATTCAAAAGATTAACTGTTAAGCTGTTGAATTTAACCGACCATTCAAGGATCTCACTTCCTATCAATACAAATTTACCGGTATCGTTAGACATTATAAGTTTATTTACCGTCGACACTGCATGTCATGATTATTAAGAGATAGGAAGCGAGTTAATAAAATATTGCTTGAAATGGGCAAAAATCAACGGAAATAACTCCATTTACGGAATGTTTTCGGGGCGAGATATAACATTAATAGCTGAGAGTGCGCAAATGCGCAAGTGCAATCCTATTAAACGATTTATGGAACCAGCTCTAGTCTGGATTCGAGCTCAACGTGATGGTGGATGTGGAAGCAGTTTGTGCACAATGGTAATTACAGATGTACCTACCGCCACGAATGTTCTTCAATCAATCTGCTTGTATCATCAAAAGCAATATGTACAATGACTGCCTACCACTGACGGCCAGTACCACTTTTCTCACTTTGCATCCCAACTATGTTCAGCATTTTTCTCAATGGACACCAACTTTTCGATGGTGTTCTTCCCTCATCTTTATGCAGTCTCCAGATTGCACAGCACATTGCTACAAATGCTAACCATACTTCAAAACAGACTAGAAATAAGCAATGTGTGATAAACAGCTGAAAAAGGTTATCTAGTCGATAACTGGTTGGTCTCTCTAGTAAGTACGTCTCGGTGAAGGACTCCATAGCGCCGGAGGAATAGATGTTAACTGAATACATTGCAAAGTACGCGCGACGCGCAGCATCTATATATATGTACGGGCTTTTAGATTCGATCACGAAAGATTCGATCGTCAGCGTTTGGATGCAGGGGGAGGTTTTAGGGGGATGACGAGCAGGGAATTGTGGGACCGGGAAGCGTTCGATTCCGCTTGTTTGCGTGAGTTTTTAAACATGTTTAAAGCTTAAATAACAAACATTTTTTATAAATTTTTATTTTTTGAAAATATTGTACATTGTACTCTCTTTTCTTATCCACATATTTTGATTTGATCATCATATGTAATCATTATACCTACTATAAATTGTTTTTAATTATTCAATTAAAACAATTGCAATATTCAAATAAAAATGATTCTCAATTAACTATTTTTAAGGGTTGAAGCATTCCATATGCGTATAGTAAATGAATCAATTGCAATCGATAAATCAATAACAACAGGATATAAATGCGAGTTGGAACCTATTGTACTGATGTAAACAATCAATGTACTACAACAATAACTTCAGTTTATGAGGAAGCTAATTAGCAGCGGTTTTTTTTATCCACGATGATACTTCTTTAAATGTTCTAATTATGGGGACAAATTTTTCAATGAACATATCGTCCATATAAACAAATATTTTGTCATTAATAGCATTTCTGAAAATAGTATAAGAATATGATTCCTCTCTATCTAGTGTCTCATTATTACGTATACTCAGTGTTACAAGTGCAGACGACGCGAGAGGATCCCTCAGCCAACCGAGTAGGAGAGAGAGAGAGAGAGAGAGAGAGAGAGAGACGCGAGCGACCTGCGCTATCGAAAGCCCATATTCTTGTTTTGGAAAGCGCCCGCGCTCATCTATTATAGTGTTATTGTAACGAATCCGTGTGCGATTGTGATCCGTGTGTGCGATAGTGATGAGTGCGTGCTTATTCCCACTCTGCCACAATAGTGAGGCCTTATCTGGAGCAAGCGAGCAACTGGCAACCGGCGCACCAGGAGCTGGTGCGAGGAGACGGCCGGTGACATCAAGTACGGAGCTTTTGTAAGTGCCAACTTATATCTTCTCTCTCTCCCTCTCTCGATCTCTTTCTCTCTCTCTCTCTCTCTCTCTCTCTCTCTCTAGCTTGTGGCAATCGGGACTCCTTCCTCGTGCCCGCGGATCTGCGAATCGCGCATTGAGTATACAATGCGAAAAGTATATTTCCTCTCCGTAATAAATCAAAAGAGAGTGCTTTATTTTACTTTTAATTAATTCGCAACCCTGTTCTCGCATATATTCCTTTATATCACATTCGCATGCGACGCACACATTGTACGAGGCTAGCGAGTCTCGCCATCGTATGTATACTGTTTGTAGTCGGGGAAATCGTTTATCCATTATAAAGTTAACTTGATATTTTAATGTGACGAAATTCCGTTTAGTTATGTACCGACCACAATTACATTTATACCTTTAATTTAAACTTAAACTTTAAATTTACTTATAAAAAATGTTTGTCGAAGTGATTTTCAATTATGTGCAAGTTTTCGTAATATTTGAAGAATTTGATACTTTTAGTAACACAAATATTTATAGTTTCTAAACAGTAAGTAATTAAACATGTTGAGAAAGCTTGTACAGAATGTAAAGTTTCATCGACAAAAAGTTTTTAAGATTTAACCTTGAGTAGTCAAAATAGTATATCAAAACCGAGGTGACCTCCAAAAGAAAATTAATCAAAACTCGTAAATTCTACGATTCTTACACATTTTTGACGATTGTATCAGCCATTGTCGTTGATTAAATTTCTTTTTACAAGAATTTAATGACGTAATTATAATATTCAATAACGCGAAAATTTTATAATAAAAATCATGGTTATATAATTGCTTAACTAGCAAATTTTGCACAAGTACAATTGCAAGAAGATTAATTGTCTTAAACAATTGAGTAAAAATTTGTTGACCACTTCAGTAGATTTTACTTAATTCGAGTATATTTTACTGCTATATGCGATTTTTTCCACCTTACAATTAATTTGATAAAAAAAAAAAATTAACTCCGAAAATCGCTCTATACAGTACCAACGATCGCAGCCACCGTGGTCACTCGCACAACTATCACCATGTACACAAGTTACAACGGCTGGTCGAGCCGCTCCAAATCGACGACGGACGTGTACCGAGCGTCGACCAGGATAAGCGAGCTCGAGGACGACTCGTCGTACCCACCAGCCTCCCACTCAACCTTGTCGCGTCTCGGCGGTCGTCGTCGTTGCGAAATCGCTGCATCGTCTGTCAACATTTCGTGCGACCGCTCTTACCTCGCCGACGACGTGCGCAAGCAGTTTGAACACGGCTATGAGACGTCCACGAGCAACGACGTCGAGGATGCGCCGCAGTCTACCCCGCGCTCCAACAACTTCGTGAAACGGCTGGTAGAGACGCTCGAGAGACGACAACGCGAACAGCAGCAGCAGCAGCAGCAGCTGCGGCACAACGTCATCGGTGGTAGCAAGCTCGTGAACCATGAGTTTTACAACATAGGCGGTTGGAGAGGAAAAAACGTGGAGGTGAGGACGAAGCTGAACGCTACCGAGAAAGTGCAGGGCAAGGTATTTTCGGGACGTCTGATACAAGAGAAGAAAGAGAGAGACGAGGGACAGGAGAAGCCGAAAGTGCCAGAACGGAAGTCGGCAATGGTCGAGGAGAGGCCAAGGCTGCCAGAGAAGAGGCATGACGAGAGGCTGGTCCATGAGCTGCCGACGATGCCCATACGGTGGGTATATTGCGTTGCGGTCTCGTTGTTGAGTGGTGAACTGTTGTTGTGGATAGGTTTGATATGGATTCTCTAAAGTCGGTTTCGTGTATTTTATTGAAAACAAGTCAGTTGTATTAATTTATGATTATAGCATTAAGTGTTTAATTGATTAAGTATAATCTGTCACAATTGAAAAAAAAAACTGTTACATATATGAGAATTTCTATACATTTCTACATTTTTGGAAGACTTACGCTTATAAATTATCTAAAATTTTATGTACATTTGAAGAGAGTCTTTCCCAAATAAAAGTTAAACTCCATCAAACATCGATTCTCGTTAATTAAACATCGCTCTAAAAAAATTGCTATATGCAACAGAATTCCTAATAAACTTATCCTCTCTGCCCACGCAGAATACCCAGGGTACACGCAGTGCATCTGGAGGACTTGTGCGAGCACGAGGACGAATACGTCTCGTCGGACGACGATTATTTGTACCACGGATACAACGAGAAGCGCGAAACCTCAGCCACTCAGGAGAACGACTCCAACACGACTTCTACAGCTTCCAAACCTAGAAAGATCAGAACGGCTCGTCGTACGATCAAAAGTGTCATCTCAACGATCAAAAGCTGGCGGCTGGGCGGCGGTCCTAAAAGCTTGCCCAAGGGTTCGCGCGACTACTATGCAACGCGGGAGAGCCTCGGCGAGGAGATGCGAGCGTTCCACCGCGACACTTTGCCCCGACTCATGAAGCACGCGCAGATACAGAGTCTGGGAGTCGCCGAGCAGCGCGACATGAAACTGCAGACACCTCGCGAGTTCACCAAGTTGATAGGCAGTCCCAGTATGATGGGCGAGGAGAGACAGCCCAGCACCGCGACCATACATTCGCTGTACGGTACTCAGGGTAGATTTTCGAGGTGTCCGGACGTCGCCAGGGTGCAGTCTGAGCTAGTGATGGACGAGGCTGCCGAGGTCCTGCATGGCTCCAAAAAAGTCGTGGTGAGTGATTTGAAATGTTTATTATAGAATTTTAATGGTACCATGATAATTGCAATTTCATAAATTTGAAAAAATTGCAAAATTTAAAAAAGAAAAAGATCAAATTGCATCTTTTAAGATCGATAAAGCTACTGTTCTATGTAGGGATTGTGATCTGTAAATTATGAAAATAAAATGAAATTTAAAAATGCATTTAAAGCCTTCGTGACTAGGTTTTCAACGTTTTATTTAACTTTTTTAATTAATAAGATGAGTCTTTTGGAAAAACTGATGCACAAAGCAATAAAAGCTGTAATTCACCAAGCATATAAATGTAAATTTATGATCAAATATTCATTAATTATGTAAAGTATTAAAAAAGTTCAATTTTGAAAGCTTCTATTATTTTTTTTTTCTTAATCTTTCACCACTTTTTGCGAATCTTAAATACTTTTTTCTATAATTTCTTACAAAAACTGTTTCTTTGTATTTTCTCCAAAGAAAACAAAGAAAAAAAATTCTTGTAAGTTTCTTTGCATATGTATTTTTATGTTGAAAAGGGTATTTTTATTAAAAAATAATTAAGAGTGTCTAGCTCTTCTTCTAGAAAATCATATGGTTACACCTAACGCCCCATTATTAAAATCATTATAATTACCCTTTCGCAGCCACCATTGATACCACCACACCCACGAGCACCAGAACCCGAACCCCTAGTTCGCCCGTCGGAAGTGCGCGACATTGAGAAGCGCTATTCCAGCGACTCGGGTAAGGTGCAGCTACGGCGCTGTCATCCTCCGCAGCTCACGGCCTCGACGACGACCCTCGATGTCGTCTACGACGTACCTCGGCCCATCACACCCATCACCGAGAACGTGATCATTCAGCAACGGCCGTCCTCGAGCCACGAGTACGCCAACGTCAGTGGCGGCGACGCCGGGGACGACGACGAGGATAAACGCATGCATTGCACCGCTTTCACCACTTTTTAAAATGCGGTATGAGTATATGAGTATTTTTCTGCAGTACCTGTTTTGCTAGTCGTGAGATGATAATTGTCATATTTAAATCATCTGATAGAATTATATGTACTTATATTGCAACTGTTATAATTACTACCATAGATTTTAATTCGATCTTGCAGTGTATTTACATTAGATAACTTTATTTTATTTTATACACTCTTTATATCGATAGGCGCTATTGTAAATTAAATTTTAATTAATCTTTTGTAAGAATTAATGATAATGATTATATATTTTTTCAACTATCATATAAAATGACACAATGTTGACGAGTTTCTTTCATGGAAACCAAATGAAAATACCGCAGTGGTATCTTACACTTTTAGATTTCCATTTGTATTATTGAAACTTTGTATATTTTGTACAGATATCTAAATTATTCAAATAAAGCAAAGCATATTTTTTTATAAAAAATAAAAAATATAATTCATCCCAATAAATGGATGCAAAAAATTCTACTTTTAAATTAATTTTTTGCATGATAATTCAATATTTTCACAATAAAATATGACAGTTTATCTTTGAAACTACGAAATATTTTATTAACTTGTGGTTTCATACAAAAATTAACTTTATTGACTTATTTCTAAAAATCGATAAATTCTTTGTATCACTTCAATATGTGTATTTTTTAATTCATTCGAAACAGAATTTCAGCTGAGATTTTGGCATGACCTGACTTTTTCAGTGGGTCGAACTAGCACCTCTAATTTTCCAATTTACGCCACTGTACAAAAAATTAATATTACTTTTGGCGTTACAGGGTCACTCCTACCAAAGCGAACACATAACACTCAAAATTACAAAGAATAATAGAAAATTCCCCATCATACTGTAATAAGTAATAAACCATTATACACACAAGCGCCAAACTGAAGCGCCTGATCAATGTGATCCGCGAATGCAGCACTCGTATATATTAGTTTGAGTTTCATCGTCAGAGGGCTTGGCGATACCCTCAACAAACGCTCAAATACAGTATACTTACTTTTGCTTCTGCTGCGCGCGTCGCGTCGGTGGTTACAAAACCGTGGGCTGCGATTGCATCGTCAATAATAATAATGCACCTCTGTATGTACACTTAACCTAGAATCGTGAATTCCACACACGACTTGCCGTGGCGGGAGTGCCCATATAGGAGCGATAGTACAGAATAAAGTCGATTGTGTAAAGCTCCTCCCCCGAGATGCATCAGCGACCGTAAGAGACGCTTCGATATACACAGACGTCAGACAAGATACAGAGGAGACTGTGCGTCGTTTGCATATATACCCATTGAAAAAGGTATATACTCCGAGACGATACTTTCTAGTGGAATATGCAGAAGATCCCTTTTATATTGACGGAATGGCAAGAGTTGAATTCTTTGCTGTATGCACCGCTCAGCGCTACGAAAAGGGTGCAGGTATATACGCTTTTGTTATTCTTCTGTTGGCTTTGTTGGCCAGGGAGTAATTAAGATATTTCTTTGTCTCGAGAACAGTACACATCTGTAGCTGTCTCGCCGAACTATATCGTCCTCGGGGCCACCAGCGGAAGCGTTTATCTGTTTTCAAGAGAGCCATGTGTTTTCCAACAGTTGATTCCACTGTCGGTGAGTAATTGTTTAGGCTTTGAGAATGGATGGTTAAATATGGATTAATGCATTGTTTTTCATGTTGCATTTTGGTTTATAGGAAGGAGCAGTGTTTCGAGCACAAATATCACCTGATGAGAAGACGATTGCCATAGCTACTATCAGGGGGAGTATTTGTTTAGTAGTTCTAAAGCCAAGCATCAAAATAGTAACAATTTCTAACGAACATTTAGGTCAGAAAGTTACTTGTCTGTGCTGGAATGATAACAGCACTGAAGTTTATGCAGGTGATGAGACTGGCAAAATCTCTGTTTCCATACTTTCTAGCTTTATGGTAATTTCATTGATAATTTATTCTATTTTTTTCGAGTAAATGTGCAAAAGCCAATAAGATATTTCTTTTAATTTTAGGTCAATGGGATGTTTCAATCTCCATCTTGTGCTTTAATGAATTTAGATTCTAAAATTGTGCAAATGAGTTTCTCTTCTCCCTTATTGCTTGTATCCACATTAAATCGCTGTTATGTCTGCGATACAGTATTGGAGCAATATAAACAAATTGGAAATAAGCCAAGAGATGGGGAATTTGGTGCTTGTTTCTTTAAGACGCACATTACTGACACTAAAGTTGAAGCAAAGAGACAGGAGAATATTTCAAATATTAAGCAAGTTTTTAGTATAAGTAGAGAAGTGAACAATGGACTCAATGATTACGATTGTCTTCCAAAAATTTATTGTGCACGTCCAAGTTCAAGATTGTGGGAAGTAACAGCAACTGGTATTGTAATGAAAACTCATCAATTCAAAGAAGCTCTAGCTATTCCACCACTACCTGTATACAAACCATCTATAGGAAAGCCTCTGAAACTGAAGAAACAAGATCAAACATGGCCAGTGCAATCAATTAGTTATGCACAACTTTCTGTAATAAATCACAAATATTTATTTTCATACACATCAAATGGATTATACGTTTTTGATCCAGAAAATGCTCAAGTAATACTTTGGAACGACGAATTTCCAGATATATTTATGGCGCACATTCTTGGTGATAAAATTTATTTAATGACATCTTCCGGAGTCTTCCATTGTCTTACGCTTGAATCTGTTGATACATTAATTTTAAAAGTTTATGATAGAAAACTATACAAAGAGTGCTTGGAAATGTGCCAAATACTCAGACCTCAACTTATGAGCTCTGTTGTTGAAAAGTCTTGTGATGTAGATATTAAGGAAAGTGTAGATATATCAAAGACACTAGTTCCAATCATTTCTTTAATTAAGTCCAATCATAATACTCAGCCTATAAAACTTGAATCTGGCATTGTTATTGTAAATCCTGGTAACAAGAACTTTAACAATGAACCAATTTTGTTTTCTGACAGAAGACTGCAAGATAGACAAAGTATAGAAGAGTTGGAAGATTTACTTATATCAACAACTATAAATGGAAGTTATGGCTCATCTAATACACATGCAAAATCTAAAGAAAAAAATGTTAATATTAAAGATCATTCTGTAAAAAATGGTCTATCCCAAAAATCAGATAGCACAGAATTGACAAAATCAGATGAAGCTTTATCTTTACAAAAAACTATATGTAATGTTCAAGCTGATTTAGAATCGTTACATATATCTATAATTTCCCAAATGAAACCTGATGTAACAGAAAAACAGCTAGAAGAAATGTTGAAACTGTTTGTTGAAACTTTGGATAATATAAAAAAAAAATATGAAGTTTCAAGTGAATTACAAAATTATCTTTTCGAAGTTATTCGCTCAGCAGAACTTAATTACTGCAATAGTTTACTAGAAAACTTATCTGTTGAATTGCTTCACCAAATAGAAAATCAAGAAATATTAAATCAGCTAGCCAAAATTTTTATAGATGTTAATGCATCGAAATATATTGAATGTTTTTGTAGTTTTTCTTATCCAATGTTTGGCACTGGTACAAGTAAATCATCCGAACCAAAATTTCACAATATAGGAAAAATTCTTCTTGAAAAGCTTTGCGCACTTGAATCAGATAATACATATTTAAAAATTTGTAATCAAATACCATATATGTGGAGAAGTTATTTGATTCTTCAAGGATACCCAAAGCAAGATATGCCTGATAGTTTATTAAAACAGTGCCTTCAAACGAGAGACAATTTAGTGCTATCAACAATTCTATCATTATTAGATAAACATCAGTGGAAGCTAATAGCCCATTCTTTAGAAAATATTAAAAATGGGCGTTGTATAAATTGCGGCAAACCCTATGAAACCGATCGCATTTCTTCTAAAGAATTTTCCATTGATTGGCCTGGTGTTACCCATTTTATTGTTAAAAAGCAAGGACCTGAAAAAGCCATGACGTTTCTCTCTAAAGTAAGCGAAAATTTACCGCAAGTTGTCTTTGATAAAAGGTAAATTTAATTATCATTTTTAGCGCAAGGTTTCATATCACTAATTTTGTATGAAATTATTTTGTTGTTTTATAATTAATTTAATCATTTTTTGTTTGTAGCATCTACCAGTCTATTATTTTTTCAACGATATTAAAACATTATGGCGTTGATCATGCTATAGAATTAGATCGTTCAAATGTGGAGCATAATTCTATCTGTTCACCTAGGGTAAGAGTGAATTTCTTAGATTGTAATGTTTACTTAATTTTATCATTGATGAAATAATCTTCTACTGACTGACTCATATTTGCTTTCGGAGCATCGCCGCGCTCCTTGATATTTCAGTAATTACTTACCTGCTACATTATCTAATTTTGATAATTTAATTTTATAGTAATATATTTTTAAGACACCCAAATGGGTATTATTTCAAATGAAATAATTTGTTTTCTCAAAAAATTAAATATTATTGTTGATCATTATAATAGGTTCTACAAGAAGTAGTGCAAACAGTAGAAAAAGACCTAGAAGAATCAATAAGTAAAGACTTATTTGGCTCTGGTCCTCATCATTGGGGAATGAGATACAACTTAGCCTCCTCAACTTGTCCATTCTGCACACTTTCGCTGCAGACGCCTGTTCTACTAGGAAACAATGGCATAGCTCTCTTTCCTTGTGGTCACGCTTACCACGTTAACTGCATGATCCAGAAGAAGATTTCAAGATGCAATTTACATGCGCAATAACTTTAATAGTTGCAAGTAATTTATCGGACTGTTGTCCGCAATATATTTAATAATCTAGTCTCGAACCGTATTGACGGATTGATTTTTTCTTAGAATGTTTTTGTATGATATTTAAATATTTTTTTTTATTGTGTGAATAATAATATAAAACATGTTAGAAAGTTATTAAAAAAGTATTAAACGTATTTTATTGATTTGTTTAATACTTATAACAATGTACATAATACTTAAAGAGTGACTTACTATCTTATTTGAAATTTTTTAGTACAAAGTCAGGAACTTGCAGAAATTTAAAAAGTGCTTTGACTGAACACATTTATATTATACTATAATTAATCAGTCTATCAAAAGAATTAAAAAGAATTCTCTATCAAACGCACTTGTATATACAAATGTAGAAGACTAGAGATTATAATTATGAAAATTTGAGGTAGTTGAAAAATCGCAGTTGATTTCTTAAATTAATCATTTCTGTATATAAAGGCAAGTGTTATAATTTTGAAAATGTGTGAACGTAGACATAAAATACGCCAAATAGTTACGAAAATTAAAATTTTATAATATATCACAAATAAAAAATCAGTCAAATATGGCTTATGGACTTTCATAAAATTAATTTAACTTTTATGTTACCACTGATTTTGCTGGACGTATTGATTTTGTAAATATAAAAATAAGAAAATAGTTAAACAATTTAATCGCTATTTTTCTTATACTATAATTTTTATCGCTATGACAAATCTTATGCATTAAATATTTATAAATTGATCTAGATCGAATACATCGTATGAACGTATTTAGTTCAATCATCTTCATTATCACATTGGTCCATATTCGTAGGAGACCTTTGACTTACCTTAAAACATACTTATACTTTTTACAATTACTCGAGAGATACGACAATATGACACCGCGCCTTCCAAGATTTTAACTGATAAATACACATTATGTGTAACTAAAACATTTGTATTTTAAAAAGATTCCAAATTAAATTTTTTTTTCTTCTAAATATGACATCAAAAGAAGACATCTATTTAAGAAAGCATTCTCGATTCATTGAATTTAATTTTTTTTCTCTCCTAATTGAACCAATTTTTTTTTTAAATTTTTCTTTTTTTAGTTTAAGTTTAAACATTAAAAACGATTACGTCTCGCTTTAATATTAAAATATTTTTAAAGAATTCACAAAATAAAAAAAAAATACCATTTTGTAAGCGCTTCCATATTTCGTTTATATGTACACAATGCTGAAAAACGCTTTGGATTTTTTCAGTTTAAGTACAGTGTTCTTTACTCTTCAAATCTTTAAGAATGACACTTTTAAGCTCATATTCATAAAAATACTACATAAAATGTTAAGAGGAAAATAAATTTTCTAACTATTTTTTTAGTAAACATAAAATTTTTAAAAAATTATTTTAGTTTTCGGGATAGAGTGAAAAGTTTTCAAATCAACTTTTAAATTATGTCACATCATTATTAGATATATAACTTTTTTTGTGGAAGATTCCCTTAGCATTTTTTTTATATATTAGTACTCAGTTTTTATGTTATGCTGATTTTAATATTCTCTGTATCTGTATACTATTTAATACTTTTAACAACATGTTAATATATTGTTAGTTAAAAGTATTGAAAGCGATTTTTATATAGAAATATACATCTTATTTATAAAAAATATTTCTATTGTTCGAGTTTCCACAGAAATTTTCTCTTCTAAACAAAATAATTGAAATAAAGCACCCGCAACTTACATTCAAAAAATTTAAAGAGTACTTGTGCACTTTTTACATGTTCAATATAAAAATCGTAAAAAATTATTTTTTATGAGACCCATAAAGCGGAGAATATTTAGATAGTTTCCAACGTATTTCACATAAAACTAAATATTCGCGAAATTTTCATCGGCAGTACTAGTCAAGGCGACGGCCTAGCGAAATAATATTCATGATATCGATATTTTTAAAGTTAATACTTATAGCCGCAATATAACATCGAAATTAGAACGTCATCGTTACTTCACCAAAGCTGAGGACGA
Source organism: Torymus flavipes (assembly GCA_030522905.1). Lineage (NCBI taxonomy): Eukaryota > Metazoa > Arthropoda > Insecta > Hymenoptera > Torymidae > Torymus > Torymus flavipes. The sequence goes on along the minus strand of JAPYZO010000422.1, from coordinate 44,974 downwards.
GGAACGAAACTAATACGATTTCAGATCCAAGATGTGTAATGTATCCATATTTTATCGCCGGAAATGTAGTTTGAAGCAACTAAAAATACGTATTCGAGAAAACATTTAAATAATACTTTCAATCACATATACAAAGACATGCAATTTGTATAATCATGTTTACAATGTATGACATTAAAATGAATAATTTTACATGTACTGACAGTAAGATATTTAGTAAAGAGTCATAATATACAAATTAAAATTTTGGAAATGCATTAGATCATAATTTAAGCAGGTCAAATTATGAATTATTGTTAATGTTACGAGACCTTCGCACGGTAATACAATATTTTCAATGAATATTTTAAATGCGATTGTTTTAATTACAGTAATTTAAGAGAACTAATCGGCTGCTTTTATTCAAATCATGAAAATTTCTTTTAATCAGATTTATTTAATAGATGATTAAACAATTTAAATATGTTTTCACGCGTGTGAAATTTCTGAACATATGAAATCAAAAGTTAAAATTGAATCAATCGAACCCCTGATATACTTGTCGGTATATAATGATCGTACAATTCGAATTAAAAAAACGTTGCCGGTTCGTCGATGTCGACATTTTCTACTATACAATTGTAAAATACAGTAAAAAAATCCTAATTTAATTGGATAACGAGGCAGTGTGAATTAACAGCTTTCCGTTAAGTTTGCGACCAAGCACAAAGTGTATAGTGACTAGAAGAAAGGCCGTTGGTGTCGATCGACATCCAGATTATAAGAAAATAAAGAGACAGCATAGGTAAGCAACTACTGTAGGTTTAAAGTAACATAATGTTTGCGTTGATCGATCGCAATGTAGAAAACAGGCTATATAAACGCTGCATTATAAAAAAAACATTACAATCTTGCATTCAAAGGCTCAATCACACACAGATTCACTTTTATACAACACATGTCTTTTTTATAAATTATATAAACTTCATTCACTTGAAGAAAACCAATTGAAGATTCATATTAAAATTTATCTATAATACACTTCTCATTTTTATGGCAATGCATTTCTTAAAGTATTCACATAAATTTAACATACTGTAAAATTCATAAATTTTATTGCCTATTTCAGTTATTAAAATTCTAGCATCCCTTACAGTGGTGCCTAATAATAAAAGAATAAAGTGCAAATAGTACTATTTTACGGCTTTCAATTGCTTACATAGTTACTGAATAACATAGGTGATAGATGATTAATTTATGTATTAAAATAATATGCATTATATATTATATGCACTTTTTTTATAACATTGAAATTTTAAATAGTCTTTTTTTTATAATTTTACAGTATATTAGAATGTTAATATTAAAATAGTTACCAAATATACCAAAGGGAAAATATGTCCTAAAAGTTCTTTTGAAATCTCTGTCAAAAGAATAAAATTATTTTTTTAATCTAGAATTAGAGAAAATATGAAAAAATACTGTACACAATTTTAAAATAATACTTATGTTGTGCTAGTAAATTGACAATGTAACTTTATTAAGTAGAAAATTTATTTCGATTCTACGTTTATTATTACTAGCAATGCATCATTTTTTAACACAAATGATGAAAAAATATGCAGAGGTAAAAGTAATGAAATAAATTTTCTATATCTTACGTTTACTTTTCTGATCACAAAGATGGCATACTTTTAAGGTTGTTCAATTATACAAATAAAGTGTACCATCACTGCAAAAAATTTGCATTTCCTCAACAAACTTCATACTTGTATTACAGAATTTCCATACAATTATTTCAAAGTTGGCAAGAAGATTAAAAGTAATTTAAAATCTTGCTATGCGATCGATAGCATATACGTATATACAGGATCAAATATTAAGTATATTACAACGCTTTGCACATTTGTGATTTATTATAGTTTTATTAATTAAATAAAACTATTAAAAAACGACTAATAATACACTGTATTAGTTTTATAACTGTACGCACCTACACTGCTGCAAGGTAATTTAATCCATAGTTTCAAATCAATAAAAACATTGTCTTTACAAACTGCAGATACTATTACAAAATTTAGTTGTGGATTATTGAAGTATTTCTAGGAACTCGTTAAGCAGTTCTATATGTATTTCTTTTGTTCAGTATTTCAAGTAAGGATATAGGAAACAACTAAAAGTTTGAAGCAGCAGGCACTTTAAATTATATGCAATCAAAATAAAAAATTTTTGTTTTTAAAAATTTATAAATTTAGTTTCAGAATGAAATTATAAAAAAAATATGAGATTCAAAATACGACTTTCAAACATTCATCTCATATTCTTCACTACTTACTACGCAAAGAAAATGCCATCGAATTGAAAATTTCTGCTTAACAGTTTTCTGATAAAATCTAATAAAATTAGAAATGCACTTAAAAGAAAATTCTCACATTTCCAGTTCGATGGCACAGCAGTCGCACTCTATATATAAATATATAATATATGCATATACTTATTGGTACAAGTAAGGAGTCTATAAAATAAACACTCGCATACTCACCCACTGCCGTTGCAGAGACATTCTAAGTTAAGTGAATAGGCGAAGGTCATTTATTAAATCATATCCAGATTATTTTTATTTTTATTATCTCATTGTATTTATCTGTCTTATTTTATCTCGAAAAAACTCTACTGGATTCATATTAACTTGGGGGTGTGCAAACACACCAATGCAATCAAATAATTATATCTCTCATTCGTCTCATTGTCTTTTATCCATTATTTTCCATCCCCTTCTGTCAATTGATATACTGAATAAATAATCATGCATTATTTTTTGCCTTCCTTTGGTTGTTGTACAGTGCTCATTTCCTCAAATTAATTGGAGTACAAGCCAAAAGTCACTTATGCTGAGAGCTCTTCTCTTTATCCCTTGTCAAGTTTACTTCATTTGAAATTCTCGTGAGTCTTTGTCATTATTCTCGCTGTTGTTGTTGCTGCTGCTGCCGACGTTGCTGCTGCGGTTGTTGTTTCTGCTTCTGCTGCTGCTGCTGCTGCTATTGTTGGCTGCTCGCTGGGTGAGAGAGTTCAGTGTCGGGAGCGGTGCGATGAGTCGGCCCTCTCGTCGCGGCGTTCCCTCTCGCGTTCTCGCTCGCGCTCCGGCTCCCGCTCACGCTCGGCTGGTCTTCGGGTTGATGCTTCCCGTTCTCTCTCGCGTTCACGTTCTCTGTAGCGCTCGTCATAATACCTACACAGTACACAGTGCATATTCACAATTATCTTTACAAATTAATAACATCTACTTTGGTAGGGCAGACACGTGGGCGTCCGAGACGCACTTGTCGTTTCTCGGGGCCGCTACCGTTCTCTGGCTCTCTTTTACCTTTCCCTCTTACTTTACAGATACGTGACAAGTATATGTGAGTGCGTGGGTGGGTTGGGACAATAATTTTGACAATGTCTCGTTTTGCCGGATGGTTTAAGGTAGTAGTCGTGCTATAGTAAGAAGATCCATCGTTTGATTTATATCAACGTTTGTTAAAATCTAACTACTCAAGTGGTATGTATACAGCAAAATATGTAACTTCAGCAACTTATAAATATTTTATTTTTCATTCAATTTTGATTTTTAAAAGCTTAAAAATTTATGTAAACACTTTTTATATTACTTTTTCTCCGTATGTATCAATTATTTCGTAATCTCCGTCAAGTAAATTTGTAGATAAATGTTCAGAAAGAGATTTTCAAAATCAAAATTAAATTAAATGAAAAATAAAAGATTGGTGCGTCGTAAAAATGACCTTTCTTACAACGAACTAAGAGTTTTATATCAGATTTTGTATTCTCATTTATTGATAAAAATATTTTTAGCCTCAAACAAAATAGAATTGTTTTACATACATTACAATGTGTGTTGTTAGATTTTAGAAAACTATAATAGAAATTAAATGGTGGACTTCCTCCTTGTATCAAGGTTACTATCTTAAGAATAATAATGGTGGGAGTACAGTTTCGATTTTGCAAAGTAAGCTAAGAATCGAGAGTAAAAGACAGCAATAAGTATGTAAATGTGCCTTATTTGAATTAATTAAGTAATTCAAGTATAGAGTAGTTACAAGTGCATCTACTCTGGAATGTACCTGGTCTCGTGACTTTTTTCTTAAGCTTTTAAAATCTACTTATTAAAAATTAATATATCTTTTAAATGACTTAATCTACACAAACATTGTTAAAACATTCAATATTTATATGAATAATCAATAAAAAATTATATTATGAGAATTATTCTTTTAAATTTAATTCACTTTGCCAGAAGACATTAAACAATTTTACAAATAGCTTAAAATCGTGAATTATTACATTAATTGAATATAAAAACTTTTTCAACCATTAAATGCTTAAGAAGTAGTCATGGTGAATCGTTATAATAAAGACTATTCAAAATTCAGATTCTTTTTGGAATAAATGCACATGTCAGAGACCAAGTACATATAACAAGTACAATTGAAGGGACATTGAATTTTTATTATTATCATTATTATTTCTCCCAAGATGTTTTCTATTAATACAGCTTAAAGTCAAAACATTTTTGTTACAAAATGTAGGCATCATTTTTATAAGAGATTTATTGGAAAAAACTAGCAAGTTTTTTTATTTTTTGACGAAAACATTTAAAATTTATTTAAGATGGCTCCAATGTAAAAAATTTATTATGGATTTTTCAGAGATCTTGGTTGATATTATATTGTTTTATTTTATAAATAAAATTTATTGAATTAAAAATAAATATTTGAAAGAACCATATTAATGTATAAACATTAAAATTAATAAGTCAAGATGAAGGAATATTAAATTTTTATAATATTAAACAAAATATTTTAAATATGAGTTATTGATTTGATACATAATTAGGTTCTTACAAATACAAAATACATACGTTTCACCTAATTGCACAAAAAGTTTTAATTTAACAAGTTCGCGCCGGCTAATCAATGATATTAAAATCGCATTCATCTTTCAAAGTATAAAAAAGGTCGAAAATATTTGTAGTTATAATTATTTGATAATGATAATGATTGTTATTATCGTGCTTAATGTAAAATGTATTATTGAAGGAAACTTCATAAATTTTTTGTTTTGTAACATTAATAAATATAAGAATTAAAACTGTTAAATATTGAAAAATCCTTAAAATTTCTCTTATATATAATATTTTAAACTTTTATGACTTTAGAAAACCTAACAAGTCACCAAACAAATGTGTTAATTTCATGACATCAATCTAGAATTATTATCAAATATTTTCTCTGTATTTGTATTGAGTAATTCAATTTTGTAACATTATGAATTTTCTCAATTTTCGCAAATGAAGACTATGACTATAAATAAATCAACTTTGATTGAATTTTATATGAAATTCGTTAAAATCAATTAAATCATAATCAATACAATTAATACAATTTTGTATCAAGTCATATGTCTATATAATTGTAATTCTATATTTTAAAAAAATGGTTCTAATCGCTATTGTGGTTACACTTTGAATGATCTGTATACTCAAAATGCAGTACATTTGTATTACTTAATCGTAACATTTTTTTCAATTAAAAATTAACATATATAATAAAATACTTTTTAAATTTGATTACTTATAAGATTTTTCATCTGTTTACGAGTTACACTAAAAACTGATAAATTAATAAGATGAAGAATAAATAATATAAATGCACAAGAACATTTGAAGTATACATTTGATTAAATTTTACTCCATTTAGTATCTGGGAGCCATCTTAAGTACGATGTATCCTGGGAGATTTAAAAAGTGGTTTAAGATACAAAAAAAATTTACAGGGCTTTTTTTAATATTTAAACACAACTTACACGAGACAGAACAAATGGAATACTTATGTACGTAATAAAAAAAAATCGAGAATGCTTTCAAAAATTATCCAATACTTTCCGAAATTCCGCATGTTATACATAGAGTTCTTAATATCACGATGATGATTATCTTAATTGATTAAATAATTTTATAACAAATAAATTATATCGTCTAATGAAGTTATAAAAATTATAGATAATCATCCGAAAGAAATGGCGTCACACTTTAGAACTTGGCAAAGTTCTATTCTTGCATCGACGGGTTCGAACTTAAAGAGTGTCAACGTACAATTTCGAGCTAACACAGTAAGTCAGTGAGTAGCTCTCGCGGTTTCAACACTCTGCAAGCTGTTGAGAGGACATTGGCGATTGTGTATATATAGATGTATATATAAGCACTCGTTACTACAGTGGTTCAAACTCGTCCGATGAGCTTCCGTTTTTGTCTAGTCATACATTTTTATGTAAAATAAGCGGAACGCAATTGTTCTTATAATTATTAATTCGTTTTAACTATATACATGCATTCACTTTAGGGTAGAAAAGTATGTTTACCTAGATGTCTTGGAAGTTGAAACTGGTGCCGCCTCTGGCGGCTCTTCCTTTACTCTTGGCCTGGTGGACTGACGTGTCGTACTAATAAAAAATTGATATTTTGTTATAATTACATATTAATTTACCAGACTAAAATGCTGCTGGTATATAAAATTTACAATTTAATTAATTTCGCAGTTTTACTATAATACATTATCGCAAAATTTATATAATTTTTTATGAAAAAGATCTCATAATCTAAACTAATGTTTCGTTGAGTACAATATCGGCATTTACAAAGGTGGTACACTAAAGTTTGTTAGAAACCTATAAGGTTACAATTATAACGCTTGATAGTTTTCCTAAGTTACTTTACAATGGACATATTGGCAATGAAATAGAATGTTACCCTGACAGTCATAAAATTGATAAATCATATTAAAAGCTTTTGCAACTAAGTATAAAGTATGTTGAATTATCAGAAAAATGTTTTAATGAATAAAAGATTGATAATAATCTTCCAAGATTTCGATTTGTTTATTTTGGTATATATTTTAAGCAAATAATATATCAAAATCTATTAAAAGAAAACTCGAAAAAGTGAATGTGTATACGTGAAAAATTTGTATACATGAAAAAATATGTACAATTAATCTTTTAAAAAGTATTGGTAAAATTAGGAAATTGAATAAAAATTTAATTCGATTGACACGATGAAAAAAGGTGACTGAAAGAGTGAACTAAATTTGACGTATAAAGTTTTCAAATATTCTTTTAACAAAATGATTTGAAATAGTAGTTTTCGGTCGTTGGTCGTAAAGTTGCATTTTACGGACCGTGTGAAATTCTCACGAGGACGCAAAATTTTACGGCCGTCGATCGAACATTATTTTTCGTCATAAATGTTCGTAAAGTATTACGCATACTTTACGGCCTGTTTTGAGGCCGTAAAGTTGTATTTTTACGTTGTTGATACAAGCCCGTAAAGTAAATACTTTACGAACCCGCATGACGAAAATTTTTTTCTATTAATATTTCATTTCATCATTCAAAACATTATTTTTATGATAAATCTACAAAAGAATTATAAAAAATATGTACATAGCTTAAATCTTATGGAATATCACAGTTTTTACATCAATTTGATAACCTAATTTATTCTCGAGAAGCTAATCATACGCAATGATGATTGCAAAGAATTCAACAAGCAAGTATACATATAATGTAAACATAGAGGAAACCTGTTTGAGTAAGTTTTCGAATGTATTTCCATACAACTCATGTACCCATTATCCGGAAGAAGTTAATATAAAATTTTAACACGAATTGGGTAGTTTTTATATAAGTATAAAAAGTAGAAAAGTAATCTAGAGTCCCTGGGACTCTTATCGTCGTCAGCGCATCCAAAGTCTTAAGCTTTAACATGCAACTGTTGGAGTTTGCCACTATAAAAGAAATAGAAGAAGATAGTGGGAAAAGGGGAAGAATAAGTCTTAGTGGAATATCACGTCCAATATATAAGGCATACATAAATTGTAATAATTACGCGATTTTGGACGTACACATATTATTTATCTGTGGTGATTAAAGATAGGCAACCTTACTGACACTATTAAAATTTAACATATGGGCAGAAAATATTCCAGCAATAACATCGCCTATTCCTGAATCAGGCAGTCGCATTGGTGAGTATTCACATAGTGTATCTTACCTCTCTTCTCGGCTCCTTTCCCTGTACTCGCGGTCCCGCTCTCTGTCACGTTCCCTGCTTCTGGAGCGCTCCCGGGCGTAGGGCTCGGTATAGTAGCGCTCGCGCTCCCGCTCACGATCGCGATCACGATCGCGGTCGCGTTCTCTGTCGCGGTCACGATCTCGCTCGCGACTCCTCTCGCGGTACTCGCGGTCCCGGCTCCTCGACCGCTCGCGTCGTCTTCTGTGGCTGCGGTCTCTGTCTCGTGACCGGGATCGTTCTGGAAATAAAAGTTGAATGATTAGACAGACGAATAAAATTTTCGAGTGCTCCACTAAAAGTTCATTGTTTTTTTTTTTTTTTTTAATGGGAGGGGAGAGGGGTTGCTATGCTCTGATTTAAAGTATCTATATCTACGGTTTTATAGTTTAAAGAAAATAATAATTTTAGTCAGATCTGCTGTTTATGAGATAATGCAAAAGAACTGTTGCATAGATATCCTCTTACCAAAATGAATCCCCAATGGTATACCAAGCTAATTTTTAAAACCTTTGCAGATATAGACGTTTAAAATCAGTACAGCGGTATCATATACTACAGTAATGTGAAGATGAAATATATTACCTCTGCGCGCAGATCCGTAGCTCTTTGTTTCAACGCCTCTCAGCGTGTCCTGAAGCGAACTGATTAGTATTTTGCAGCGATCATCGGCCGCGACTTTGGATTGCTTTATCAGTGATATCGCTGTCACCAGTGTCTCAATGGCACTCGCGTATTCGCCAGCAGCGGCGTCGGAGACGGCGCGAGCGATAGCTGACGAGGAGACTGTTCTGTTACGGTCCATGATTTCTTCGATTTCCTGCTCGGAGAGGGGTGGAGGTCCCTCTGTACGGTGATCTGGCCCTGGTCCTCCGTATGGTGGCTATAGGGTTGTTATTTTATTAGAACATTTTATGCGATAAAAATAGCTTCATAAATCTAAACGGATTATATTTTTTATTTCATTGTTAGTCTTAAAGTTTTAATCATCTAAAAAAACTCCTTTTTTTTTTAAATTTTTTAATAATACTTTTAAATGGTTTGATTAGATTTAAAATTTTCTGGAAATTGGTTACAATTATATTGATATTTATAAAAGATTTTTGTATATGTGTAAAAGATGTGATTTAAAAAAAAGTTTGGAAATCCAGACTATGACAAAGAAAGAATTTTTGTAATAGCATGCGAAAAATTCGTATTTCTTGCATAAGTACCATAGCGTCGGGAAATTGCATTTTTCGCACTTATTACAGAGTATACTATTTCTTTATGTATGTCCGATGCATGACTATTATAAAGTCTCTAGAACTTGTATTAAACTATTGTTGAGATTTCCTTATTTTCTGTTTTTCTATTCTTCCTATTTAACTTTTCATTTTTTCTAAATATATATTGATAAAAAAATACCTACTAATTTCAGAATCGTCATAACAGAAATTGAAATAAAAGCAAACAGCCCAATATGCTGTCTCAAAATAAGAAGTTGCATAAGCTAACTAACATGTTTAATCAACCAGATCTTCAAGCAATTGAAGTTGCATCTTACCTGTGCCGCCGGCGGTCCATAGTGAGGTGGAGCATGAGGCGGTCCATGAGGCGGCCCGTGAAGCTGTCCGTGGGGCGGTCCATGAGGTGGTCCGTGAGGTCCATGTGGCGGGCCGTGTGGTGGGCCTGGTGGCCCGGGCGGCGGGCCGCCCGGATGCTGTCCTGGATGCTGGTGTGGGGGACCTTGTGGAAAGAATGCAGGATTCACGTGAGGTGCTGGCCCTCCAGGAGGTCCCTGAGGCGGTCCTTGCGGAGGACCTCCGTGACCCGGCGGCGGTCCTCCCGGGCCTGGTAACATTCCTAATGTTTTGCGAACGTTCCGGTTACAGTTGCACACATGGCTCAATCACAGATATACCACGATACGTACACGAGACATGGACTACTTCAGTTATTTACTTTGCTTTTTTATTCTCATACTTTTCTTTTTTTCATTTTTTTTTCACTATAACATTGATGGAAATCACTATGCCAAAAGCAGCACGTCATGCCAACGAAAAGTGTCGAAACGAACGAAAGAATTGCTTGACTACGTTACGAAAATATTTAAACAAATATCTGAATTTAAAAAAATATATATATATATTCAACAAATAAATGGAGTATATCTAGCCAAGCACTCCAATGTTGACATTGTAGGTAGTATGTTTTTTAATGGCTTATTTAGCTTTAATGTAGAAATGATAAAGATTGATAATCTGTCTACATTTCTACATATGCAAAGAAGTGTCCATTACATTGTAATAATCAATCTTGGTAAACAGACAAAGATGTTTTCATGTTACTAAATAAATAAGAATACCAGTTGTTGAAGTTCTATAAAAAATTGCTATACGTTTTTTTTTATAAAAATTTAGAAAGTATTTTTCCACTTTTAATTAAAAATTGTTGAATTTCGGAATTGTAAAAGCTTTTGTTATTTTTATTATAAATTTAGAAAAAAAAATGTTGTGCTCTATTATGAGCTAATTTCAATGTCTACATTGTACTTGTTTATTAGCTTTTTCTTGATTACAATATTAAAAATGTATTGTATATTTTATAAAGATTTAATTTCTTAGCAATATTCTGATAAAGCAAAACCAATTGAGTATTATGTAAGCAATGAAATTAATATTTAGTAACCAAAACTACTTTTTACAATTAACCAAGAATGACTACTATCGAACATGTTGTCTGTTTGTGTAACTTGGAATGCAATCACTAACAACGACTTGACAATACAAAAGGAACAAAAAATAGACATTTAGCCAAAGGAACGCAAGCTTAGTTTCCCTCTTTATCATGCAAAGTTCGTGCTGTCTTACATTTCGTAATTCGTGTAAAATGAAAAAAAAAGTTAATAAAAAAGGTTTCCCCGTATTTTTGCGTTATGAAGCGCTTGGCGTCGGCAACCGTGGCATCACCGAGGTTAGACTCGATGGCGGGCCTTAACCACTGGCTACCGACGCCGAGGGAAGGAAAAAACAGCTGCCTGCGCTCCCAGCGTCCCCGTGATGCATTCCTACGTTATTATGCGTATATCGAGTAATCCGTGATTACCGCAAACTGTGACCGGAAAGCAACTACTACGGTTTTTGGCTTTTTACGACACCTAACGCCAATAAACTAGGTAATAAACGCTCTAATGTGTGTGTAAATGTATATGCAAGCACTACCACGCTAGACGATAAATGAGATAAAAAAATTAACAGGTTCAGTGCTATGTGGTACATATTTGTACCACAAGGTTTTAAGAATCCGTTGACATTTAGAATCATTATAAAATGAAAATTATTCTACACTAATTCAATACGAATATTTTGACCAAATTTTAATGAAATATTTAAAATTAATCAATTTGAACTAAATATTTAAAATTTCAATCAATTTTAACTAAATATATAAAATTGTATGAAATATCATTATAATGGGTTTTAGCACTGAACCTGTTAATAAGGATAGAATTGAGAGGGGGTGAGTGGGAGGTCAGGTTTGGTTACGAGTGTCCATTGCGTGCTCGGACTTCGATAACACGAGATAGTGATATACAGAGCGCTAACTAGTCGTTCATAGGTACAGTACCTGGTGGGCGATTCCATTCTGGACGAGGTGGGGCTCCTCGGGGATCGCTTCCTGGTGGTCCGCCTGGGTGACCAGGAGGTCCGCGTGGTATGCCTTGGCCTGGTGGCCCAGGTGGTCCGCCATGTGGTCCATACTGTTGAAAGAAAGAAGAGTTAGTATGTTGTTTGATAAAAATAATTTTTTTTATTTTTAATAACCAATTTTTTCATGAAATGAATTTTATATGATTTCAAACAATAAACAATCACTTACCATGCCTGGTGGTCTACCTTGACCAGGGCCAGGTCCAGGTGGCCCTTGCTGAGGAGGTGGAGGACCACCAGGGCCTGATGGTCCTCGTGGGGGACCAGGTGGCCCATTTGGCCTAGGACCATTCCAAGGACCTTGCTGACCATAACCTGGTGGTGGAGGTCCTTGATTTGGATGTCCTTGCATAGGATGATGGGAACCTGGTCCTGGACCCATTGGGGATCCGTGCATGCGCGGTGGTCCTTGCTGCGGCGGACCTCCTGGTCCTGGTCCCATACCCGGAGGTCCTCCCCCTGGTGGGAGTCTCTGGCCAGGTCGCATTTGTCCTTGAGGAGGACCCATCATCATTCTGGGGCCATGATTCTGTTGTGAATGTTGGGGATGTTGAGAATGTGGAGGATGTTGATGTGGTGGCATTGACTGTTGATGCTGATGTGAATTGTGTGGACGTTGACTCTGGCTTTGTTGAGGAGAAGGTGTTGGTCGTGATTTGCATTGTGACTCAAACTGAAAGAATAAATTTAAATGTGAATATCTTGAGAGAATTTCAATCTTAGAAGTATAAAGTTAAAGGTATTTTTATTTACCTGATTTAAGGCCTGTTTACTGGGGTACGTTACAACAGGATTCTGTCCATGTAACTCTTTCTTGGGCAATCTTTCCATACATAATCTAACACTTTGTTCTGATCCCAAGGAAATAACACAAAAACCTTTCGATCTGCCATTGGCACGATTCTCAAAGAATTTGACTTCAATGAAATCTGGAACTCCAATACCTCCAACTGAATCGGAAATATCTTGATCACTTGTCCACTAAAATTTAAACAAAATTTATTGAATAAGCTATTTTTACTGAAAATTAGTATAATTAATTGTATAAATTGCAAGTAAATATTTACCCAAGTTAAATTTCCAACATAAAGTTGATGTCTTCTGCCAACCTGATTTGGTTGAATATTATTTCCAAGTTGATGGTAAGGGGCATTACCATTAGTTTCTTCATTAGAGGTTTCCCTATCTCGGTCACCTCTTTCACTACTCTCTGACGTCCCGCGCTCATTGTTGCCAGGAGCTGCTGCGATAACATCATCGTACAGATCTACTCCATCTCCAGCAAATTCACCCTGTACCTAAAAAGACACAATAATTTTATTAAAATCCGAAAGCTCCTAAACTCACTGCAAGCAATTCAATAATAAAAGTTATCCCTACAAATCAAATCAATATTCAAACCCCCTATTACAATAATATTGTACAGTCAAACCATTAGTCAATTCTCAACCCCTCTGACTCAACAAAATAAACAGTCTTTCGCGCTAAATTTTCTGTTTGAAAAATCAATGTTTTAACGAAAAACTTTACGCCATAGATCAGTTCAAGGCAACGCTCCGTTTTTCGAGGCCACGCAGCCCCCTCGCCGACACCAAAGCTGAAAATCGATCGGCCCCGGGGCTAATTAATTTAGTGTGCGCATCACTTGCCAAGCATCTCTAATACACCATCATTGCATACATAGGTACCATATCAGCAGATCACTAGCTCGTAAAGAGACTACCGTCGTCGTCGCCGCGCGCGTGTCGGCGGCAGCGACAGTTGACTTTCCCCCGCAAACTCCTTTTTCTTTCTCTCTCTCTCTCCCTCTCCCACGAATGCTTCTAGCAAGATCGGAGCACGCGGGCACTCGATCGAACACAACACGCGAGATTAAAGGGATGCTGGTGAAAAAATGCGTCGGTCTCTGCGTGATTGAGTAAGAATTCAATTTAGCCGACACCAAAGTGGCCAAGCGAGTAGTACACTACTCGGTTGATCGGTGCCGCCTCGGCCACCATGACGCCGCACGGGCGCGCGCGTGCCGCAACGGCAGGCATTTATTTCTCGCCCCCTCCCGACGCTCCATCGAACACCGGCTACCACCCACCTTCCCTTTATTCTTACTCCCTAAAGTTACCCTCGTCATCGAGAGAATATGAGGTACGATATAAAGACTCACCTGGGCGAAATCCTGCTCGAGATCGTCGGCGTAGAGATCAATGTCACCGTCCGCCATTTTACACCCACCGACGCTGCGGCCGCGCGCGGACTGTGGGCTGGCTCTTAACTACTCTGCTCCTGATGCCTGCGTATAATACTTATGTACTACGCGGCGCGCGTGCGCGCCCACAGCTACTTATGTCTCTCACTCGTCACTTCGCTACCCGAGTGGTGCTGAACCCGCGTTGTCGTCGGCTCGGTCTGCTCATCCCCGGCGACGACGCTGCGTGTGTGCGGGGAACGTAAACTAGGTGGTACGGTCCGTGCGCGGCACCCGGCGTGCGTATTTTTGCTCTCTCTCTCTCTCTCTCGCTCTCTCTAATGCAGGGAGCGAACTCTACTGCGGAGAAGAGACGAACGTGCTGCGCCTGCGAGCGACGTCGCTCGTCTAGCGAAACGAACTGCACAACTGTAGTCTCGTATAGTCGTATGGACAGTGCTTAGCGTAGTCGAACGCACCCCTCCCCTTTTTTTTGCTCACAAGAGTGGCCCCATGCGCGCGCATCTCATCTCGTCATCTTATGTAGCATCATCTTTCGCCTTACAAGCTTGCCGCGCATAACTATTTTACTGTTCGTCACAGACATGCTATGTTTTTTGACGACTCGTCCGTACCTTCCCGATTGCCATTCGAATCTCCACTTCTTTAATGTAAAAATAGTGTTGGCGAATTCTTGCCGAAGATAATCAAGATGATTTCCTCTCTGCGACTGGTGGCGACCCCAACAGGCTGGGGCGGCTGGGTCACGTGGGCGGTGGGCGGCCGGGAAATGGAGTAGCGGAGCACCGGCGCCGCCAATCGTGATGTGGCGCGGGCTTTCCGTTTTGCTTCTCGTATTTCGCCTAATCTTCGTCTCTTCGATTGATTATGTCTAATCGCCGCATGCATTATTGTCCTCGTGCGCACCTTTATTCCACTTCACCATTATCGTCTCCTCAATCATTCTGTAACCACTGAAGGTCATGCACGGCAGGAGTGGGAGTGAAATAAAAATGGTCGTCGACCCCGGCGTCTGCTACACGATCTACCGGTGCGTTCGGCAACGCACGCAAATTCTCCCCCAAAAGTCGTAAGTAGATGCGCTGACTGTACGCGCCGAGTGGAGAGATCCATCTGTCTATACTTATCTCTCTCTTCCACACATCCGTCGTGTAAACAATCGCCGGCGAGCGAGGCGCGCGAGACCAGCGCACGGCGAACATCAGCATCATCGTCGTCGTCGTTACATACTCGCATATATACATATATAAGTACCGGTGTTCCCGCACACACTCTTTTGTTTCGCCTCCGCGCAGATAATAAACCGCGCGCGCGCCTCCCTGACTACTCGAGAGAGCGTCAGCCGTCCGCCCGATAAGCCGTTGTAAGTAGTATAGTCTATTCGGCGTGTGTAGTTTCGACAACATACGCGATGAGGAAAGCTAGCCACGTTGCGGTGCTGCGGCTGCTGGTGCTAGCCTCGGTATTCTTGTGCGGTACTACGGTTCACAGCCTCGACGAGGAACAGTGCTACTCGTACGCCGGCGGCACCGTCTATCCTCATGGCTCGAAACACGAGGGTCACCAGCTGCACACAACCAAGGCAGTCAGTAAGTATTTTCGTAGTATTTCTCGCTCGCGCGTGCGATATTATGATGCCGTATGGTTTTTTTTTTCGATTTGAAAGATGGCTCACGTTTTTGAAGAGCGGGCAAAGAGTTTACCTTTCTTGGAGCTGTTTGGGTTTTATGTCATTTCGGAGTTTGTTTTGTTTTCGTTGGGCATTTAAATGAGATTCTGCGGTTGGCGCTCGCGGTTTCCGAGTTTTGCTTAAGTATATATAGACTAGAGATTTTATTTTTGTCACTTGAGTATAATAATAATTTTTATATAGTTCATTTATAAATACGTATAAAACTTCAGTTATTTTTTGTTAATTACAATTTACACGTTATAGCTGTATATTAATGCCCATTTTTTTTTGCTACATGTAAGCAAATAATCTTTTTACCCATTTATTTTTTAATCAATACTTCACTGGTAACAAACTAATATTTAATAGTCTACACTTGTTTCTATATTGATCAACAATGACATTGAATTATGTTTTCTATGACAGATTTATGATCTTAATATGGATATCATAGTAACAATTATCATAATTTGTAATTATCTACTGTTTTATATGTATCTCATAAGTAAGAAATATAATAAATGATGGAAAAAGAATTTTAAAAAATCCATACTTTTGCCTGTAATCTGAAATAGAAATGAAACAGCTGTTTTAGTACTATCTGCTAAAAAAACAAGGTACACTTTGAGCAATTACATAATTTTCATAAGCTATCCATATATACTTATCTATTTCTATATTGAACATGAATACTAAATGTATAATCAAGTTGTATTACACTGATAGTATTTCATTTCATTTTCTATAATAAATAAATTAAAATTATTTTAATTTTCATTAACTTAAAAAAAAACATTAAACGATTATTTATTTCTTCATAATACTTAATATATAATAACATATGCTAAGTTTGATTAAGGAATATGTTAAAAAGAAATATTGTTAAAATAAGAAATTTTATAAACTTTTTAAAAAAAATATAATTATACCGGTTTACACGTTTTTTTCTATACATATTTTTTATATCATTCATTCAATGGTATTAAAAAAGCACAATAAACTTAAACACAAATACGTGATAAAGATAAGCAATCGATATAACGTTCATAACAGCGTATTGCCTATACAGGCGAAATCACTTTTTCCTGTTTATTACCCTATTGCACTTCGATACTTACTCGCTCTAATAGATTAATATGCGTTCAAAAGCAATTTTTTCTCTTCGCATAATTTAGTTATACTTGTATTTTCCAAATTCCAAATCCTCTTCAAATTATCGTTAAAACCTTTGCGTAATTACAAATAAAAAATTTCTAATTTACAGTCGGCAAGAAGGCGCCGTACTTCGAGGGCACGGCGGTGGTGAAGGGCGAGTTTAAAGAGATCAAGCTCTCCCAGTACAAAGGCAAATACCTCGTCTTCTTCTTCTATCCTCTCGACTTGTAAGTATTATGAAACATTTCCTACACGATTTCCCAATGCGCATACACGTATCTTAATGCATGCATCCAAATATTCATTTGCCCGCGATTATGCAAAAATTATACACTTTGCCGTTGTTTCTCTTTTGCTTCTTCATCAGTACGTTCGTCTGTCCGACGGAGATTTTGGCCTTCTCCGATCGGATCGAGGAGTTTAAGAAGCTGAACGTCGAGGTGGTGGCAGCGTCGGTTGATTCACACTTCACGCATCTTGCCTGGATCAACACGCCGCGCAAGGAGGGCGGACTTGATAACATACGCATCCCCTTGTTATCCGATCTGACGCACAAGATCGCCAAGGATTACGGCGTTTACCTTGACGATTTGGGACACACACTTCGGTAATACATCATTTTTTTTACTACTGGAAATTATTATGAAAAAAGTATAAATACATTTTACGCCAGAGAAATGCGGATAATCAGTAGAAAAACAATATTCATGCGTTAGTTATTAAATTTTATTAAATTTTAGTTTCATAAAAATATTAACAAGGATTACTGCATACTAAATCTTATACACATGTGAATCCGCGATTACTTTTGAATTTTAACTTGAAGTTAGTATGTTTAAAAGCTACAGGGACTAGTTTGGCCTTGCTTTATCAAATATAAAAAACTCAATTTACTTTCAGTTTTTCAAATTTTTTATTTTTATAAAAACTTATTCTATAATATTAACGTACTTAAAAAATTTGTTTAATACATAAATAAACTTATATAAGTAAATTAAAAGCTTTCGACTTCGAGTCAACATTTTATATATAAAAATAATTTTTTCAGCGCACTATTTATCATCGATGGAAAAGGAATTTTGCGTCAAATTACGATGAATGATCTTCCAGTCGGCCGATCGGTTGATGAAACTCTGCGGCTCGTGCAAGCTTTCCAGTACACAGACGAGCACGGCGAAGTCTGTCCTGCTGGTTGGAAACCAGGACAAGATACTGTAAGAAATGCTTCTTTTTTTAAGTATAAAATATATATTTTTTCTTTTAGAGAAATGTATAATTTACAGTGATTACAGTTTTTCTTGTTAGTCACAAGTCTGTTTTGTAGTACAAAATTGTATAAAATTTAACGCTTTTTATTCTCTTCTTTCAGATTATACCTAATCCGGTGGATAAAAAGAAATTCTTCTCCAAGAGTGAATTATAAATTTTTGTACTTTCTTTTTTTACGTCAAAAGAATAAACGCTTGTTTTTTTTATAAATTTTGTAAATTTTTTTTTTGTCACAAAAATTTACCCCAAGAGTTACATACAATTATTGAAAATTGAAAATTATGAGAATTATTCGGCTTTTGTTCTTTTCGGACTCGATAACGTTATTAACTGAATTCTTCGCGGAGTTTTCGCCAATTTAGCCGGCGGTTTTTCAGTCTTCGGAGGAGTGGCTTTTACGTTGTGCTTGTCAGTTTCTGCAATCGTGTCTTCTAACACTAATTGAAAATCATCCATTTCGTCTGTGTCATGGGCATCTTGATTATCGACTTCCATTTTATCCTCTTCTTCCTCTTTTCGTTTTTCTTTTCTTTCTTCTTTTGTTTCTTCTTTTTTCACTTCTTCTTTTACGGGAGTTTTCTTCTCGCTCTTTTCACGGGTTACAGACTTTGTTTTAGATATATCAATATCAACAGCATTTACATCAAGTTCTATAAACTGTGCCGATTCTGATTTTGCTTCTGTTTCTTTTTCTTTCACATCTTTTTTCTGTGCAACGTCGTTTTTAGGAGCATTCTCATATATTTTTCCTAATTGTCCTTCTTGAAAATGAATGATTGAACAATAACCATCAGATGATGAAGCAACTAATATTCTACCATCTGAAGACCTTAAAAATTGAAAACATAATCAGTATTACAGTATGAAAAATTTCATGTGACTTATATAATTTTAAATTTACCAAGTAATATCTGTTAATCTTGTATAATGAATATTAGAAACAACTGCAATAGGTGAAATTTGTTGGGTATCATATATCATGACAGAATTATCTGTTGCAACAGCAAATACTATTCTATATGGTAAATCCATCATAGGTACAGGACCATCTTTCTGAAGTTGAAAATAGACAGGACAACATCTGACAGCATTTGTTACTTCTTCAAAGGATGGGAAAATAGCTATGGGCCTGCAATTAAAATTTTTATTAACAATAACTTTTAAATTTTAACAAAACTTATAATTTAAATAATAATAACATATTTTACATTACTCACTCTTTTAAACTATGCCTTGAAAAGATAACTGTACAATTAGTTATTTTCTCATTAGGTTCCTGAGGTTCAATAATACCTGATGGTACAATTATTAATTGGCCATCAGGTGTATATGTTAATCTTCTAAAGAATGATTTTAAAGTATCATCATAAAATAAACGAACAACTTTTCCTTCTAGAGAGTGACCAGCAGGAGTAGGAATCTTTGATTTACTCACACGCTGTACTGTTTTCTTTGTATTAACATCAATTAATCTACATATCCTGAAATTTATTTTATTTAGAATGTTTTATTAATACAAAATACTTTTGCATAAATTGTACAAACCTATCCGAACTTATAGTAGCAACATGTTTATTATTTGGATCCCAGGTTACTCCTTGTGGAAAACCTTTGACATAATCAGAGAGCATGGCAATTTTTTTACCTTTATGAACATTCCACAAAATAACAGAATTATCTAAAGAACCAGATACCAGACAATTTGAGTCTGGTGACCAACTTAGATCATAAACATCTTCAATGTGACCTCGTAACACTTTCCAGGAATTCCATTGTTCTTTGTTTTGAATATCATCACTACAAGGTAGAATGGGAGTATCTGAACCTTCTCGTTGTTTCCATAGTATAATTGCTGATTCTAAATTTATAAATTCATACAATTATTTTGTCAGTTGTAAAAATTCGAAGTTGTATTTCATTTATAAACTTTATTTACCATCATCGCCAGAAGCCAATATTTCTCCTGATGGTGAAAAACGAACAACATTAACAGTCTTCTGATGTCTTTCTAGGTCTGCCACACATGTAACATCAGCTTCACCAGCTTCGTTGACTGTGACATGCCAAATCTTTAGAGAAAAAACAATATAATTAAATACTAGAAAGAAACCATATATTAAAAAATAAACAAATGACCTAATCAATTCCTAATCAACTACTCCACAAAAGCCATCGAAACGTATTGTTAAACAACATCGACAAATAACAATAACACTTACCAGAACGTGAGAGTCAGCACCGCCAGAGGCCAGCCTCCAGAATGTCTCGCCTGACGGCGTTTTCCAGGTGCCGACCTGCATATCGACGCTAAGCACAGGACCGCGGTTGTGCCATGAGATCTCCGGAATCGTGCACTTCATTCTCTCCTCCTTTGATATCATCCTCGTCAACTAGGGTCTCTGAAGAGCCTTTCTTTGTGATTTGTAGCGAGGAAAACCGGGAGACACGCGATAACCTGTTGGATCTTTGGTGTCACACTCGTTCTCCACTAAACACTGTGCCGCGCGGGCTTTTTCGCGCGCAACATAGTGCAATGACAAGGAAACGGAGCGCCGGTCAGCTGATTGGCCGGTATACGTCGATGGTGCATCAACCAATGGTGACGACGATGGTCGCGTGCTCCGAAATTTCGAATGGCAAATTTTGATGTGCTTTCAATTTTTTATTTTTTGACTAATTAGGTATATAGCATGCTGTTACGTGAGTTAAAATTAAATACGAGGTTCCCGTATGGAAAAAAAGAAACGTCTGAAACCGTATACAACCGTAAAAAAACTATATAAAAACGTATAAAATTGGATCTGAACATAATTGGTCTTTGGACAACTTTATACGTTTTAATACGTTTTAATACGGTTTCATATACGGTTTCTAACATTTCAATACAGTTTTCTACAATTTACAACGATTTTATACAATTTCATATGGTTTTTTACGTTTTATAGAATTTATAAAAACGTAAAAACATAATTACGTGTTTATAAACGCAAAAACAGAATTTATTTATTTATTTTTCTATTTACTTTTTTTATTTCATATGAAAATGTACTAAACTGTATAAAAATGTATAAAACCGTATAAAAATGTATAAAACTGGATAAAAATGTAATAAATTTGAAAAAATCTACGGAAATATACAGAAATGTACATTTTTCTACGATTTTCTATGTTCTATTATATTAACATTTTTTTAAACTTGACACGGAAGAATTTCTGTATTGTAATAAAATGTCTGAAAATGTATTAAACTGTATAAAAATGTATAAAACCGTATAAAATATATTATTTCCATACGAGTTATAATGCTAAAAGGAATATGTTTCATTTCTGAATCGTAATGACATTATTTTAATATACTTAAATTAATATTAATTTAATATTTAAAATACGTAATAGCTATTGATACACAAAATTTTAGAATATTTATTATTATATAAAATTACTTTAATTGTATTGAATATAATTTAACAATAATACAAACAACTATGTATTTTGAGGCGCTGAACCTATATGACCTTAATCCATTTTGAGTCATATGTATGCATATGACTTTTCTTCTTCGATAAATACTTATTAAATTAAAATTTGAAGACATCTGAATAAATATGATTTTTCCTTTGAGAAATACTGACTGAAAATTTTACTCAAGGAGCGCGAAAGCGCTCCGAAGGCAAGTATAATAGAAGTCTGAAGAAGCGACCCGTGCTACTTATACAGTGAAATGGGTTTGAATATTTCTTAAAGAAGAAAAATCATATTCAGATGATTCAAAGTGAATTACGTAGGGCATGATTATATAGGTATAGTACAATATATCGTCAAACTCACTTCTCGCTCAATTTTGTTATCGGTTTCTGGGTCTGATTATAAAAATGTCTCGGCCTCGGCCCTCGAGACACACAAAATCCGAGAACAATTTGTCTTGGGAAAAATGAGTCGGGGGCCTTATTCCATAAGCATATCGAGTGAGATATAAAAGATAGAAAAAATAAAAGAAAATAACAAAATAAAAGATATAAATGAGATATAAAAGATATACGTAGCCCGTAGGCGCTTCCGTACTTACTTTCTCTCTCGTCAGACGACTCTGGAAAGTATGGAATAGTCGTGCAAAAGCGTTCACACCAGTGCCAACCAAAAGTACAGAAGAAGAAGTCTATATCAGTGTCGCCGTAAGCGCGCTTCCTACATGTAGTCCTTCTCCAAACCGAATGAATTACAAATTTATAATAATTTTTAAACGTGTAGTTGAACAGTCGTCTAAGAAGTCCTAGTCACCAAAGAAACGCCAAGATGCCTAGAATTATGATAAAAGGCGGTGTCTGGAGGAACACCGAGGTGCGTTCTAACCTTAAAATTACATACTTCATCTATTTTCATTATAATTTACATATATCTAGTGGTTGAGTGATTCAATTGAATTAGTTTTATTATTGATGAAACGTATCAATCAACTCTATATTTTTTTGTAGGATGAAATCCTTAAAGCAGCTGTGATGAAATATGGTAAGAACCAATGGAGTCGTATTGCTTCCCTTCTCCATAGGAAATCTGCCAAACAATGCAAAGCTAGGTGGTTCGAATGGTTGGATCCAAGTATCAAAAAGACAGAATGGAGCAGAGAAGAAGACGAAAAGCTTTTGCACTTGGCCAAGCTAATGCCAACACAATGGCGTACAATAGCACCCATTATTGGTCGAACCGCAGCTCAATGTTTAGAACGTTACGAGTATTTACTGTAAGTGGTCTTGATCATTACCTAATATTAATTTATTAATGTTAATTTTAATTTAAAACTTTATTTAATACAAAGTCTTTATACCAAAACATCATATATTTTTCTAGGGATCAAGCTCAAAAAAAGGAAGAGGGAGATGAAAGTGTAGATGATCCAAGAAAATTGAAACCTGGTGAAATTGATCCAAATCCAGAAACAAAACCAGCACGTCCAGATCCCAAAGATATGGATGAAGATGAACTGGAAATGTTATCAGAAGCTAGAGCTAGGTTAGCTAATACGCAGGGCAAAAAAGCAAAAAGAAAAGCTCGTGAGAAGCAGCTTGAAGAAGCTCGTAGACTTGCTGCTCTGCAAAAACGTAGAGAGTTAAGAGCAGCAGGAATACAAGTGACACAGAAAAATAAAAGAAAACGTGGCATTAATTACAACACTGAAGTTCCATTTGAAAAAAAACCTGCTGCTGGTTTTTATGACACATCTACTGAAGAAATAGACCCATTAGCTTCAGATTTTTCTCAATTAAAACAACAAAATCAATTAACTTGGCAAGAGAAAGAAGAAATTGAAAGGAAAAAAGATAAACAAAAATTGAAACAAAGAAAAGAAAATAATATACCGGACAATATGCTACAAGAGCCAATTAAGAAGAGAAGTAAATTAGTTTTACCAGAACCACAAATTTCTGATAGAGAATTGCAACAAGTTGTAAAATTAGGAAGAGCTTCTGAGGTAACATTAATTCTTTTTTATGATTTATTTTGTTTCTTATAATATTTCTACAAATTATGTACATTTTAAATATTTTACACTATTTTTATTTAGATTTTGTAAAATATAATATTAAATGTTATAGGCTGCAAGAGAAATCGTTTTGGAAGGTGGAAACAGTGCATCAGATAGTTTATTAGCAGATTATACTTTGACACCTAATACAGCAGTTACTCCACGAACACCAGCTGCTGTTGACAGAGTTCTTCAAGAAGCACAAAATGTGATGGCTCTAACTCATGTTGATACACCACTAAAAGGTTGATTTTTAAATTTTGATATTATTCATATCCTTCATATTGTTTCAAATTTATAAAAAACTTACATTGTTAAAAAGAAAATTTAAATTACTTTTCAAAACTTTAAACATTTGATATTTATTTTTATTTATTAACCAGACAATTAAAAATGTGTAATCTTAAAGATATAACTACCTGTACAAGGGCTGGTACAATAAAGCATACTTACAGACTAACTTAGAAACTAAGTAACTAGGTATTAAATATTTGACAAATAAAATTTCAAAACTTTAACAAAACTTTTTAAAAACATTATTTTCTGAACACTTAATCATATGTATATAGTTAGAGGAGTACTAATATAATTGGCTTGCTTTAATTGAAGGATATTCTATTTATAGGTGGTATAAACAGGCAATTAACATCTACAGAATTTAGTGTACAGCCTACATCGAATATTGTAGCTACACCAAACACAGTTTTGGCTACACCCTTTAGGTCGCAGAGAAGCGAAGTTGGGGCATCACCAGCGTTTAACACGCCAGGTTCCATTAAGCAAGGTGGTGTGACAGCTGTACAGACTCCCCTTCGCGATAAATTAAATATTAATGAAGAAGGTGTTATGGAAGCGTCAGAAACACCCAATTTACAGAAGCAGGTAAAGTTTTAAAATTTTTGTATGTATTGAGCATTAACTTCAGATGAAAAGTTTATTGTATTTTAAATTAATCCTATAACGTGAACGCATTTTTTAGGCAAAGGAACAGTTAAAAGCGAGTATAAGCGCATTGCCAGCACCTAAAAATGACTATGAGATTGTTGTACCAGAAGAAGAAATGAACGAAGAGGAAACTGCTACTTCAGCAACTGATATTGTTGAAGATCAAGCTGATGTAGATGCCAGAAAACAACAAGAATTGATAGAACAGCGTAAGCGTATTTTAATTAGTCTTATGATCAAAATTTGAAATTTTTAAAAATAATAAATTCAGTTGTATGTTAATTAAAGTAATACGAACATTGCAAAAGTTCTTATTTAAAGAATGACTTCTGGTTATTTTTGTTGTAAAAACAGAATTTATAATTGGGCAAAACTATTAATAAATTAAAATTTTGAGTTCCTTGTCTCTCCCCATATTAATTACTTAACTGTTTGCTTTTATAGAAAAACGAGAATTAGCAAAACGTTCACAAGTAATTCAAAGAGCACTTCCACGACCTACGGAAGTAAATACTAATATTTTAAGACCTTCATCAGAAGTATCATTGACTGATTTACAAAAGGTAATTTTTTTTCAATGTAAAATATATATTTATAATCACATGACTTTTAGACTGATTGAAAACAATTTTTTTTTGTAGGCAGAAGAACTTATAAAGGAAGAAATGATAACAATGATACAGTTTGATTCGGTCCAAAATCCTGTACAACCAAATAGCAAACGTGCTACTTCTATTATCAATCAAGCTCAGAACTACTTAGAGCAACATCCTTATGAAGAATTTGATAAGGATGCACTTGAAAAGGTAAATTTTCTATCTCAATGAAATATTTTGTGCTTCTTAATTTCGTTTAAATATTTATGCAAGCTATTTATTTCATATTTTCTTTGACAGGCTAAAAAAATTCTAACAGATGAAATGTCGGTTGTCAAAGAAGGTATGGCTCACGGAGATTTAAGTTTGGAATCTTACAGTACAGTGTGGGAAGAATGTTTATCACAGGTAAATTATTAACTTTTCCTAATTTCTTATGTACGTGAAAAATTAGAATAAAAAATACTTACCTTTTTATTTTTTAGATTTTATATTTAGAACCACAGAAAAGGTACACTCGAGCAACTTTGGCCTCTAAAAAAGATAGGATTGAAGCCTGTGAAAGGAAATTGGAAGAAAATCGCATGCACATGACTGGTGAAGCGAAAAGAGCAGCCAAAATGGAAAAGAAATTGAAGGTTTTACTGGGGGGATACCAGGTACTTTTTTCAATTTTAAAAAGTCGAAATCTTAGCGAAAAAAATTGTTTACCTTATTGTTAATTTTTTTTTTTAGAATCGAGCTCAAGTATTGATTAAACAATATACTGATTTAACTGATCAAATAGAACAAGCACGCCTAGAATTATCTACCTTTCACTTCTTACAAAAGCAAGAAGAAGCCGCATTACCGAGAAGATTAGACGCTCTAATGGAAGATGTAAATCGACAGAAAGAAAGAGAACGTTCATTACAAAGTCGTTATTCTTTATTAAAAGAACAACTGCACGAATTGGAAGCCCAGCGTTATCAATAAATTTTTATAAAAAAAGTCTATGTAAAAAATGAGTATCTATTATTAAGTCTATAGTAAGATAATTATAATCTAATAAAACAAGATTTAAGTTTAATTTATAAAATCGTCTCATTTATTTACATCTTTCAATAACCAAATAATTATATTAATAATAAAGTTTTATTACACTAATGGTTATCTTATAATTTAAAAATTTTCACCAAGTGTATATCAGGACTTGAATATGTTGGATGCTGTTCAGCCATAGGAACATTTTCAACTTTGAACCTCTGCTTCAATTCTGTCAAAAACTCTTTCCAAACAGCAATCTGTTTTGGAGTATCTCTTTCTTCTTGCGATAAAAATGCACAAGCTGTACCGTCATTCAAAAGAACTTCCAAGGTATCCAGTAGCGGCTTCACTGACTAAAAAATGTAGAACATTTTAATTATTTTTCGATTCAGTGTGCGTAAAGTGCGACTTTACGCATTGTGCAAATTTTTAAAATCACTTTTACGCCCTCCTGTATCGAAAAAAATCGTTTGATACACGTGTGAAAGATGATTCTAGACTCGTGTGATTGTTACCCTCGCGTCGGTCGGGCGACAAACCTCGCGCTCGTGCATCAACTTTCGCACTTGCATCGAAATATCGCATTGTTTAATTTATGTGAAATTCCATAGCATACCTCTTCATAGTATACACAGTCTGTCAAAAGAATAATTTCAGGTTTAAAATTCAAATTAATGTTTTTCCCCCATTCTAGTACTTGAGCTTGTGCGGTTCCTCCTAAGGTCTTCCATTGTTTTTTATTTAAATCAATATTCTTTTCCAACATAGGTAAGGTATTTTCTAAATCAGTCAAGACAACACTAGCTCTAAAAGTCACATCAAAATAAAATGTTTTTTAATAGCACGAGTATTAGTCAGCAACAAATTTCAAAAGAAAATAGCGTTACCCTAAACACGCTGCAGTGATACCAGCACAGCCTAAACCAGCTCCAAGCTCTAAAACTTTTTTACCTTGCAACCATTTACTTGTTTGACTAGTTACATCAATGTACTTTGCAAGCACGAGTGCTGCATCCCAAATCACACAACTCACGTCCCCTACTTTTTTTTGAACGAATGTCAAAGATGTACGACAGCTGTCTAATTCTAATTCTCTTATAAATACGGCTTTATCGTCGTCCATCGTACAATTCGTATAATATACTTGAATATTGTATACAATTGTTGGATGTGTTTTCTAGCCTAAAACATAAGTAACATCTAAGTATAAACCTGTATTTTCTTCTTATAATATATCTTTTTAGAGAAAGAAAATTTTTTTTAAATAAAAGTTCCTAGCATAAAAAAGAGAATAAGGACTGTATATTACACTTAAATAACTATATATATATATAAAATATAAACGCCGTCTACATAGTAAAGTATTATCAATGGACAATGACCACTTAAGTACTTATGACCGGGTAAACTTTGAAGATGGCACCACGTGAAAATTGAAACCGCCAATACGTCAGTTCGCCGCCTGCCGGCTTTCTGTATTTTGAATTTATCCACATGTTTTGAGGTTAAGTCAAGTGAAATATATTTAAATTAAGTATATTTATGTAATGTATGGACTTGTTGGAAACTTTTGATCTCTTTTAATATTAAGTAAGTATTGATTTTAATATTAATTATGTATCGTATATTTTTAAATTAAGACATGATATTTAGTTATTAAATTAAAACATACATACTTAGTGCTGGAATTTGCAATCATTAATTAAATGAATTTATTTTTTAGGATACTTTGTAGATAATTAAGATTACAATTAACACTTTCAAAAATGGATAAAACAATAGATGCAAATAAAACGAACTGCAAGGAGCTTTTAGTACAACGAATGTTTTTTGCCATTGCTTCAAGTATCGTTGTACATTTTATACTAATGAGCTGTATAATACTTCTCACAAATTTAAAGATAACACATCCACTGGAATGGTTGCAAAATACTTGGAATGTGGTCACATGTTTGAAAATGTGGACTTGTTTTTTAGTCTTCTCAATAGTGGTTTTTTTGCAAGGAATAATTTGCAGCAAAGACTATATGAATCCTGTATCATATACATCTAGTCGATTTGTAAAATTTTGTCATATTTTCACACCACATAATCTTTTAGTAGGAAGTTTATATACACTTTTAGGTGGTATTCTTGCTTGGCTACATTTATCTGTTGAAGGTGGAAGATTTGGATCACTTGTTAAAAAATGTGAAAAAATTCAAGGCAGCTGTCTTGTTGAAGAACATTATTTTTTGTTACTTGAAGGCTTCTGGATTGGATTATACTTTTTTGCTAACTCTAGTTACATGGGATCTAGAAGTATACAATTTTCAATTATTCCTCAGACAAAATTATCTCAAGTTAAAAAAGGAATTCAAAGAAATCTTGGCAGTACAATATTGGATGCTCTTTGGCCTATGCTTTATTTTCTTGGTTTTTATGCAGTTTTTGGAAATTATTGCAGAAACTTTTTTGCATCACCTTTTTCACTTTCAATTGAAGAACTACCACTTGAAAAAATCTCAAGATTGATGAGTTTATCTTTAATTTTTTATGCCTGGCTACATGCAGTTCTTTTTGTTCTCATAATTCAAAGCATGCACTTACTTTTCCAAGCATACTTAACAGAGTGGATTCCATTTAAAGTGGAAAAAATACATTTTGTTGAAAAGTCTAATATTTCACTAGCAGATGCATTAACAATGGAAAAGATTCCTATCCTACAACAATTGGGCTATTTGGATCTTGTAACAATCGCTCTGAAAGATAAAACAAGAAGATCAGCACTATTTACTTTAAGTCAGCCTGGAGGACATCCATATAATTGGAATAGTGTTGTTGAAAAAAGTTTGATGTTGATGAAAAATTTTTCTGAAGGACTAAATTCAGCTTGTACTACTCAAAAAGAGCAAATATCTCAAATACCTAAAACTGTACCAGTTCTAAGCTCTCAAGTACCCGAAAAGTCTTATACATACCATATGAGAAGTTTGGTGTCACCTGTTGCTGATGTTGTTAGACCTATTAGTAATCCTATAGGAGCCAAATCAGAAGCAACTGAAAACTTTTTTGCACAATATTACAAAACTATTAAGCAAAACATTATAAATTACCTTCTATCAAAAAGATTGATTTCCTACATTTTTGCAGAACAATTCGAAAACAAATTAAAATATGTACTTAAAGATGCACAAGCTATTATCTGGGCAGCTGATGCCATTTCTTCACTGGCTGCTGTTTCTTTAAATGAAGATCCTTATGGGATTGTTCAAAAGGACTTACCCAAAATAATTGATGAGCTGTTGAGTCTGAAACAGACATTAGATAAATTACAAAAATTGAATATTTCTATTAGGAAACCAATGAGTGATGATAGATACTTGAAACAGACCATGACTGCACTTCGTTCTGCTGTTAGACGAAGTCTGTACAGAATTGTATCACACTTTAGACATTACATTGATGATTTAGCTTTACCTCCTTTAACTGTTGAACAGTTACAACCATTCTTCACTTATAGAGAATGAGAAATAGTCAAACCATGTCTTGTTTTTTTTTCCCAATATTTATTCTAATGTTACTTAACACATGTATTCTTATACTTGCAAGCTCTAGCTCCTTATTTATTTTAACATTGTATAAAATATATAGACTCAGTAGTATACTATTCCCTACTTTCTCACCAGTAAGTTAATTTTTCTTTAATAATCTACTATCTCTATGATAAATGAAGTTTTGTAAAACTATTTTTATAAAGTTTGGTAATAAAGTTTTGAAAAATGACATCTTTATCTTTTTTTATTAAGTTTTTCTTCATATCTGACACATTGAATGTAAATAACGAAAATTAGTTAAATATCGAAAAAAGTTTGTTTATAATTATTTACGTATGCCAAGTTATGTTATGATCATAATTAAAGTTGTGAAATATGTTATAAATATATTTATAGTAAGTTATTTCGAATTATGTATAATAAACTGGGTAAGGTAAATAAACAGAGAAAAAATTTTTTTTTTTAATTTGATTTTGAACGTATATGTAACGACTTATGGACGGAAAAGAATTTTTCCTCGTCATTTCATAAAATTTGATAATGCTTGATCCATAAAATCACTTAGAGTATAATGAAAACATCAATTTCCGAGCAAAATTTAAATTCTATTTCATAAAAGACGAGAATCGTGTTTTTTACGTTCATGTATATGGCATGCATTGTAGTTATTTTTATGTATCATAACTGCAATAAAAATTAGCTGGTAATTTAAATTGACGTGAAAAATCTCGATGCCCTCTCAAGACCCCTCATATAGGTACGGTATATAGTACGCAGGAGCTACCTCTTAAACGCGCCTGTTTATAAACAAACTCTATACCCATACGACTTTGTCGCTCCGAATTCTGCCGTCGCGCTCCCGCGAATTTCGGCAGTTGGATTTTCGACGACCCTGAGGAATCATCAAATGTGAATGAGCAAAATTGTAGATAAAATGGAAACGACAAATCAAAGGGATCCCAACAAAACAACCATCATAACGAGCAGCGAAATGAACCAACGCACGTTCCGCGACGAGGAGTCCTGGGCCTCTTTGGAGTCTACCATTCTAGGCGGAAATATAGCAGCCCACAACGAAACGGAGTCGTCGTCCTGTGCCGCCGATGAAATAGACAGTGCTAAGGATAAAAGCAAGCTAGAAACCGTCAACGAGGAACAGGATTGTACGAATGAATCGAGGGGAGAAGACGAGTTTGGTATGCAGAAAGAGGAAGCTGAGGACGAAGACGTGGTCGCGGACGATAGTAACGTGCTGAACATGAATATCGACGCGATCGATGACGATGAAGTTTACTTCGATTGTCCAACCATTCTCAGCCCGAGGCCGTACTTCCTTGGATCGCTTATGTAAGTTTACTACCTAATTACTAAATTACTTGATGTATGGAATGGAGGACAGGGACATTAATTTTCTTTTATTCTAAGAACACTATTTAAAATACAATATGCCAAAGGCAGGTTGATTCATCTGATCATCAAATATACCTTTATATTAGTCATCTATATTTATTTACAATCATCACCTTCTCCATAACACTCGGTCTCCCTCGCAAAGCTTTTATATACTTATATATATGTATACTTTCACGTTTCAGATACAGACCAGTATCGCCACGTCCGGCTTTCTTGCGAACCCGGCCCTTCCTCACCATCAAAACTACAAGCAACGGTACCACGTTCACGACCTCCAGCTCCGGTTTGGGCACGTCGACGGGTGACAGTGGCCTCGACGAGGAGCGCACCGGCGCGATGATCTGCCAGATCATCGACGATTTCAACGACATGGGAGAGCACGCGCAATCGACGCCCAAAATCATTTCCGAAAGCAGCGAACTCGGCTCGTCCATTAGCTCGACCAACAACCTTATGAGCAAGGATAAGGGCGACAAGGAGGATAATTGTGTCGTTACAAGTGAGCCTGTGGACCTAAAAAGCACGAAGAAGCGACTGGAGTTCCCGATGGACGATGTAAGCAAAAATGATACCACTACAAAGGGAAAGAAGAAGATCGAAGTACCCGCTGAGACATACGAGTTTGTCAAGAATCTCGACTTGGATGATAAAAAAGATGAATACGATAGTAATAATAATATTGTCACGGCTAAGAAAAGGCTGGAGCGACCGAGTGAAATAGTCCGTAGGATGAAAGTCCTTTGTCTCGAGGGAGGTAAAATTGGTCAGAACAAGTCGGAGGTTCCGGACAAAGGAGATACCAGCGAGAAAAACGTTGATTCGTCAGAGGAAAAAGGCAGAGGCGAGGATGAAACCGAAGATTTATTACTTGGAGAAGCAGTCGTCGAAAGAAATTTAAAAGCTGTCAACGAAAAGAATAGTAGCAAAGAAGAGTCGAACTCTATGAACAAATCGGAGATGAATAATAATAAGAAAAAGCTTGAAAACTCAGAAAGCGCAAAAGAAAACCTTGGTGCCAAAAAGTCCGATCTTACGAGCTGTGAACAGTCCGGTAGCCAGAAAGAGTCTAACTCTATGAACCAATCGGAGGCGAATAATAATAAGAAGCTTGAACACTCAGAAATCGCGAAAGAAAATCTTCGTACTAAAAAGTCCGATCCTACGAGCTGTGAACAATCCGGTCTTCGTACCAAAAAGTCCGATCCTACGAGCTGTAAACAGCCCGGTAGCCAGAAAGAGTCTAACTCTATGAACAAATCGGAGGCGAATAATAATAAGAAGAAGCTTGAAAACTCAGAAAGCGCGAAAGAGAACCTCGGTAACAAAAAGTCCGATCTTACGATGAACAAATCGGAGGCAAATAATAATAAGAAGAAGCTTGAAAACTCAGAAAGCGCGAAAGAAAAGCTTGGTACCAAAAAGTCCGATTCTACGAGCCGTGAACAGCCCGGCAACGTCAACATCACGCGCAGTATCCGGCCCCCGAAGCCGATCAACAAATTCTACAAATGTCGCTCGCCGGCCGACAAGGCGAACAAGGAGAATTACTACGCGGGCAAGTACAGCAATGCCAAGAAGGTGATTTCACCGTTGCTTTCCGAACGGAAACAGCAAAGACAACGTGTCGCCAAAATGAAAGAGTTCTTTGAGAACCGTAGCCGCTCAGACGCAAACACCACGTCAAAAAAGCCGTTGATCGGCCTGAAGAGGTCACCAAAAGGACCCAGCTTCCACACAACTATTTCTCTGAAGCTGCGCAGGGCGTCGCCGAAGCTCTCGCAAGCCTCTCAGACCTCTTCACTGAACGCGAGCAGTTACAATCCTATAAACGATGCCTCAACTCTTCTTCTTACGCGCAATCAATCACGGTTCCTGCGACCGTCCTCCTGCTCGGACTACCCTTCGACAGCATCGTCGTGCGCAGATAAATTGGATCAGCTGTCCACAGCACAGAAGAGTAAATCCATGGAGGACTTGAGCAGCGAGTCGGCGCAGGCCGCCGAGCTCAGGCGCTTTGCAATGTCCAAGCATGTTACGAAGCGGGCGTATCTCAAAATCACTCAATGCTCGACGCTACTCAAACGTACGCCGAAGAAGCAGCCGTCGCCGCAGCTGCTGGCTGTCAATACGCCGAAAAAAAGGAACTCTAAGATCATGAACCGCAAGTCGCTTGGATATCTCAGCTCGCCTGTAAAGCCGGTGATGGAGCTCAGGAAAATATTCTCGCCGTGTACGGCGGCGAATGGTGAGTATATACATATTGAGAGGTGACTTATTCGCTGGCGCGTACTGTTGAATGATTTTTTTAGTATTTTAGTATTTCCAGCGAAAAGGTTAATTAAATTAAGGTTGACATTTAACCAGAAGAGATAGCTAATTTATTTTTATTTTTTAGTAAACTCTGTGAAAAAACATGCCGCCAAAACGTCAAAAACACTTCCACACATTGTCATCAGTAGAAACTGAGAAGAAATCGAGCAGATTGTTGTGGGTGTTTTTTTTATATTTAGCATCGTCGTTTTTGCATGGAAAATGAAATGATGACATTAGTATTTTAATGTGCGTGTATAGTATACTTTTTAATTTGTATGTGTTGTAAATGATCTATATTTATTGTATGAAAATATTGTAATAACTAAGAAGTATTAACAGAGCATAAAAAAATTGTTATTGTATTTTATTAAATTCAGACTATATATTACTGACTAATAAAGAAAGAAGCATACTTTTTGTTTTTCTTTTTGATTGTTTTTATTTTGTTGTTACTGTAATTCTTAACAAAGTACTTAAATTAAAATTATCAAAAGTATGAGGTGTATATGCATTTGAATATCTTTATAAAATGTTGCATATTTCGCTACAATAATCGTCGTTCGCAGCTAAAAAAAATATTAGCTTATTTACACTTTTATCTATCTTAAAATATTTATAAACAGTTCATTTTTTGTTTTCCATAAGTAAGCACATTTTCAATCACTCTACTTATGTCCTTTTTAGGTGTTGAACGACACTAAGATTGTAAAACAGTTTTTCCCTCAGAACTTTCCAGCTCTTCAACTGAACCTTATGGAACTCTTCCAAGAAATCTGCTAGTTCTTTCTCCTCGGTTATCATCGTTCCGTGGCTTTTCAGAAACAGTGACAAATAAGCTTGAGCCAATTCAAAGTCTTTCTTGCTCTTCAGCATAAACTTGATCATCTTCATGAATTGTAAAAGCATCGGTACGGCGCATCTCATATCAAAGGCCAGCGATTGCACTTCCATATCTATTGCGCTCGGCCCCATGCTCTTTATCTTTTCCACGGCTTCAGTAAAATCATCCGTTTCGATAGTCTTCTGCAATATCCTCCCAAATGGAGTAACATTTTGGAAGTCCGGATGAGCCAATAATTTACTACTATCCTGATTTTTCTGTACGTCTGAAAAATCAAACTGAGGCGTTAGTGACGATACGGTGGGCAAGAAGAAAGGTGCGGCTGCAGGTGTTTTGGGAGCATCTTTTGGCTTGTTTCGTTTTTTCACAATGTCGATGTTCAATAGATTTAACCATCTGGATGTAGCCAAAGCCGACATAGTGATAAGTTTAGAGCTTAGTTGGTCTGGAGAAATGTACTCCTGATCATCATCCTCTTCGTCATCGTCAATAGCCATAGACTCGTCAGTATTCGTCTGTTCATCGATATCGTGGGTAGAACCAGGCAAAGAAATCATAGGAATTTTGTCCTCTGATTTTATGGCTTTTAAAGCTACATGAGCGTAAAGCGTACGATTGGACCAAAGATAGATACCTAAATTACAAACATGGGCGGTAGCCAAGTATTCTCCAGTAGGCGAAAAGGTAACTGAAGTGCAAGCATCAGGAACCTAAAACACGATTAATTTTTTTGTAAGTTTTTTTTGTACATATAAATTATTTTTTTCTTATAATTGGAAAAAACGGAATGTTTGGAGTGTATAAATACAAACCTGAAAAATATCGACTAGTTGCGCGGAAGGAATATCCCATATCCTAAGTGTTCTATCCATAGAGGCTGTTACAAGCCACCTAGAATCTGGATTGAAAGTTGCGTCCGTAAGCCGACCCGTATGTCCCTCAAATTTTCTAACGATTCGTCGCATATCTACGTCTATCACAACAATACTAAAATCTTGAAGAGCGATAGCAATCAAAGAGTTTTCTCTGTGAGATCGAATCCATTCTACCGGTTCTTCTACATCGATTACCGTTCTCGGTTGTACATCTGTAACTAAATTTTATAAAATATGTAAATATTTTAATTTTCTCATAAATTATAATATAATAAAGTAATTTGCATGAAAAACTTTCTAAAGGGAAAATAATTAAACGAATCAATATTAAAACTATTTACTTTTCAAAGGTTTAAAAGGCCAAAATTTGATTTTAGCATCTCGTCCAGCTGTGACAACTACAGTATTTAGGCAATCAACACTAATGCCTTTTACAGGACCCTCATGAGCTCCTTTGTTTCCACCGTAAGAAGCACGATGTGATCCAGATTGTATATTAAATCTTTCTGCACTTCCATTGTTATATCCAACCAAAACGAAATTTCCACATTGGGTCATAGAGACTGTAGTGGCAGTAACATTTAAGTTAAATTTGAACTTCTCTGGTAATAGTTTATGTTCACCCATTTTTAATTTATCATAAGACCATGTAGTGATAACTCCTAATCCAAGATGAGCAGCTGCTATATTGTCCCATTCTTTTTCTCTTGTCTTTTCAGCGGCAATGTCAATCATTGGTGGCATTATCATGGTATCATCTACTGTTCTTCCCTTCTTCTTAGATGCCTTTCTGTTGTAAGAAGCCCTTCCTAAGCTTTTATTGAATGTTTCAGTCTGTGTAGAAAATATTCGCAAAGAAGAATCTCCACTAGTGGACAAAATGTTATGTCCATCATTTCCATAAAACCTATGAAATAGTTAAATCAAATATTTAATTTCAAAGAATATTTAAGTCATTAAAGTAAAATTTAATTTAAGTAAAATTTAATACATGCATACCTTATAGCTGTAGGAGGTTCTGCATGTCCTTCCCTTATTCTTAACAATCTTCCGGCTCCATCAGCTAAATCAAATATCCACAATTTCATTGTATTGTCTGGTGATGAAGAGACAATAAGTGGCTCATTTGGAAGACTTTTTAATCCTGTTACAGATCCAAAATGAGCACTTGTAATTTGACTTTCAATTTTCCTTTGTTCAAGATTCCATAGAACAATATGTCCTTGTAGACTACCAGTAGCCATTATAGGATGGCCATCGGTCCTAAATGAAATTGAAGTAACCAGTCCCCAATCTTGTACAAGTTCAAAAATAGTTTTGTCCATTTTTAGATTGTGTAAAATAATTTTACCATCCACTAAACCTACAGCTACAACATCAACTGCAGGAGCTTGCTCAATAATGTTTATTGGTATATCCCAGCCGTTAAAAGTATAGATCATTTTCATTGCTTTAATATTCCACAACTGCATTTGTCCTTGTTCACTACCTAATAATATTTTGTTTAAATATGTACTAGGATGCATCAAACAACTGATCTTAAATGTTTTGTTGCAAAAATTTGATTCAGAAATTGTCTCTTCTGTTTTAATATCCCAGATCTTCAAGTTGCTGTACTCGTCAACAGACAATAAATGAGGCCCAAAAGGCAAAAGGAGATGAACATGACTTTCATGTCCACTGTAGGTGTGCTTCAATTCATTTCCTCTTCTCCAGGCATAAATTTTGTTACCCGCAGCAGTGTAAACATGGTAAGTATCAGCAGCGAGACATGTTATATCTTCCGGATGTGCTGGAGACACACTGAGGAGAGTAAAGTGAGAGCAACCATAAGTGTGGAAACTTCTCCCTGTACATGTAACTATTAGATTTTCCTTTCGTCTTTGAATATACCGAGTTACTACGGGAATGTGATTGCTCACATATCCCAAAGCACGATTGCGCTGAAATATTTTACTGTGAGACATTTTTGTAATTTCTCACATAGATCCTTTTATCGCCCTTGCAATTTTTATGGGCGTCGATATCACGAACATTAATGACTTTTTTTTTTATGTAAAACACTTAATTTTGGTCTATTCGGCATCCACTCAGAATCTTTCACGCAGCACACATTTTTGAATGACTTATTGGAGGTTAGAAAAAACCCACGTGTGTTATGCACATTACACAAACCGCCATTGTTGTTCTCGTTGACGTCAGAGGATTGAACAGAGTTACAGAGGGTTAAGAAATTGAGAATTGAGACGATGACAGAATCATATGATTTTTAAAATAATTAAAAGGTTTTATAAATATTTTTAAATGTATTGTTTTGTTTCTTTATTATATTGTTACATGGAATTCTTTAAATTTTTAAATTAATTACAATCCAATCGTTTTATTTGCAAAATTGCAAATGGTCTAAACTTTTGTTTCACTTCCAAATCTGTTCCATTTGTGCGTAGAATGTGGGAACAGCGTGTCGAGCTCGAGCGTGTTCAGCCTGGCTCACTGGCTGGTCTCGGTGTTTCGTTTCGAGAACGCGGTCATAAGCACATGGAAGTTTAAAATATTTTTTATTTGTTTGTATAGTAATTGTTATAAAGATGTCTGTGCCAGATAAAGTGTTGATGCGAAAAATAAAAAAAAGAGAGAAGAACAAGTTGAAAGTGTTGAAAGACCGAGTAGCCCAAAAGCAAAACGGTATGTTACTATTAATTAACAGATTTATAGGTTAGAAAAGTACAAACAAATGTATATTTTTGCCAATGATTGCCGATTTGTTTTATATAAACAATCATTTTAAACATAATACAACAAATAGTCTATTTTTTTTAGGTACTGCCAGTGAAGAACTCACAAAAAATGAAGAAGCAAATAAGAAAATCAAATTGAAAGCAGGGATCAAACGACAAAATGTTGAAGATGGACCTGTTAAAAGTTAGTTTCTGAAATCAATTACAAATTCTTTTAGCTATATTATATAATTAATAATACATTATTTATATTATTTATTTTTTTACAGAGAAAAAGAAGAAGAATAAAGGAAAACTAAAAAAGACTGAAGATGAAGAAGTTAGTGATGAGGAAGTACAAGAAACAGAAAAGAGTGAAGTACAAGAAGAAAATGAACAAGAGGATGAAAGTGATGATCATGAAGAAAACCAGGATGAAGATTCTCATGATTCTGATTCACAAGAAGAACCCAAAAAGGATCCTACAGAATGCTGTATGTATTATTGTTTTATTAAATCTATCTATGAATAAATTTTAAATAAATAATTGTTTTAATTTCGATTTTGTAGTACCAGGTTCATCTGTTGGGTTGGAAATTACAAATGACAAATCTTTTGCTACTCTCAAAGACAAAGTTTGTGAAATTACCTTGAAAGGTATTGCAGAAATGGGTTTTACACATATGACAGAAATTCAAGCTAAGTCAATACCTCCACTGCTCGAAGGCAGGGATCTTGTTGGTGCAGCCAAAACTGGTTCTGGAAAAACGTTGGCTTTCCTTGTTCCTGCTGTTGAACTTATTTATAAACTTAAATTTATGCCAAGAAATGGTATGTACATAGAAGGTTTTATCATTTCTGGATTTAGATTTAAATGAAATAACTAATTTTAAACAATAATTTTTAGGAACTGGTTGCATAATAATTTCTCCAACACGTGAATTGTCAATGCAAACATTTGGTGTATTAAAAGAATTAATGAAATATCATTATCACACATATGGTCTATTAATGGGTGGTGCAAGTAGGCAAACTGAAGCTCAAAAATTGGCA
This sequence comes from Torymus flavipes, assembly GCA_030522905.1. Classification (NCBI taxonomy): domain Eukaryota; kingdom Metazoa; phylum Arthropoda; class Insecta; order Hymenoptera; family Torymidae; genus Torymus; species Torymus flavipes. Next base: position 6,043 of record JAPYZO010000422.1, on the reverse strand, counting down.
AAGGGTGTAAACATTGTTGTAGCAACTCCTGGAAGATTGCTTGATCATTTACAAAACACACCTGATTTCTTGTACAAAAATCTTCAGTGTCTAATTATTGATGAAGCTGATAGGATTCTTGATATTGGATTTGAAGAAGAACTTAAGCAAATCATCAATATTTTGCCAAGTCAGTGAAATTCAGCTTCAAGATTATTTTATAGTTTCACATCAACATATAGTATATGATTTAAATTAATTTATGTTTTTATTACAGAAAGAAGACAAACAATGCTTTTCAGTGCTACTCAAACGAAAAAAACTGAAGCACTCATGATGCTAGCTCTGAAAAAAGAACCCTTCTATGTTGGTGTTGATGATGAAAAAGAAAAAGCTACAGTAGAAGGTTTAGAGCAAGGCTACGTTGCTTGTCCTAGTGAAAAACGGTTTCTTTTATTATTCACATTTTTAAAGAAAAACCGAAATAAGAAAGTCATGGTCTTCTTCAGCTCTTGTATGTCTGTCAAATATCATCATGAGCTTCTAAATTACATAGATTTACCTGTTATGAGTATTCACGTAAGTTTTTATGCTTTACATTTTTTAATTTATAATAAACACAGTGAAAACTGATGTTATATGTTGGTATTTCAGGGAAAACAAAAGCAAACAAAAAGAACAACAACGTTCTTCCAATTTTGTAATGCTCAGACAGGTATTCTTTTATGTACTGATGTAGCTGCCAGAGGTCTTGACATTCCTGATGTAGATTGGATTGTTCAGTATGATCCTCCAGATGATCCAAAGGTAAAGTAAAACTTGATGTGTAGATTTTGAATAAAAATTGAAATCTTTATTATTATAAATTTTTCATACTCATTTTTAATTTACAGGAATACATTCACAGAGTCGGTCGAACAGCTCGTGGTGAAGGCAGCAGTGGTCATGCCTTACTTATTTTACGCCCAGAGGAGCTCGGATTTCTTCGATATTTGAAGCAAGCCCGTGTCCCCGTAAACGAATTCGAGTTTTCGTGGAATAAAATTGCCGATATTCAACTTCAGGTAAGTCGTAGCTTATTTTTCAATATGCTTACACTTCATAGGCCAACTAATACCAAAGATTACTATTTATGCTGTTATTTACTCATATAAACTAGTAAAAGAAAAAACTAATGCAGGATCAAATAATAAATAATCTGCATACAATCTACCCTATTTTCTCAACAAAACTTGAGTCCAATATTCGATCACGACAAAGGCCCCCATTATTCAAACATCACCAACCGAACCCAGCCCTCGTTTCGCGGCATCTAGCTCGTCGAAATCATTGCTCTAAATCTCCGATTGTGTCATCCCATCGTCGTCGTTTGGTTAACGACTCCGTATAAATTAATCGCCTATGCAGCGCGGGGCAACGGTGAAAATTGCATCGACGTGCCGTCCACTACCGCATGCACGCGCGCAAAGGGGATATCGAGCACGTGCGCTCTCGTGCGTCAACAACGGTGTTCTTTCCAGGAATGATCGTTAAAAGACGATCGGAAACGATTGCACGGTTTGAATGGTTTTGTTTTGGTTTTGGTTTGTGATTTGCAGTTAATAGGTAAGGTAACTCGGGATAATTCGGCCACTTCGCTAATTCTGACACTTTTCTAGTACGCTATTTTCACTTATCCAAAAGCTTAAATAATTCTTGCATACATGAACGCGGAGGTCAGTCAATCCACCTTTTTCTAAAAAGGTTTTTAAAATTATATTAAAAAAAAATAATAATAAAACGTAAAAATATGACGATGTCGATATAGTAGGGACCTGTGGCATACTAAATTTCAACATACCAACAAAAATCGGATGAACTTTTTTTCGTGTCAGTAACAGTGTCCAACACAGTTTTTGGTACATCTGAAATACATAATTAAATCTTCATTTTATTTAATGAATTCTCATTAAGTATAACTGTAAAAGTAATAAATAATAATTCGAGGTAGCTTCCTCTGCATCGATTCGTCTGCACTATCAATCCAACTTTTCAAACTCTCCAAAACACTAATATCGAATTAAAAATCATCGAAAATTCCTGTCGCCACATGCAAAGAGAGAGAGAGAGAGAGAGGGGGTATGCTCAAAGTGTCATCGTGATAGTCGAAAGCCGCTTTCATATGCGCGCCGAGTGAGCGGAAGGAGGACCACGGAAGGGCCCATATTTGGCGTGCCGCGCGGTGACGCAACATCGGCAGGAACAGCCTCTGGCTACCCTTGACACTGAGAGATGGTAACTGTACTCTCTCTCTCTCTCCCTCTCGTACTTATTTCAGCGGCACGAGTGGAAGGATACGCACTCGCGCGACCGCTAAATAAATTATTGTTTATCCCCCGCAGCAGCAGCAGCAGCAGCAGAGCAAATATTAATCGGCCCTCGAAGAGGAAACAGCAGGCGGTGGAGGTTTACGAGTGTTTGTTTGTTTGGGAAAGCGCTTGAGAGGGCAGGAGGGGTATTTGGGAAAGTTTTCGAGATTTACGATTGGGTTTGTTGAATCGCGGTTATGGAAATCCAAAGTTTAAAGTGCGTAACACGACAATGGTTTAGGAAAGATGGAACACAGTTTGAGAAAATTATGATGCTGAGAATTGACATATTTTTGAAATTTACATTATATGCACTTGGACTTTTAGAGCCTTAATTTTTTCGAGTTTTATAATAATCTGTTCATTTTTAAAGACCATTAAGAACCATACTATGCAAAATTTGTCGATTTTATTACTTGAATCTATAACTTAAAAAAATCATTTAAATATTATTTATTTAGCCTGAAAGCAAATAACTTAAATGAAAATTTAAAAAAATCACAACCGACGATATGAGAAATGAAAGAAAACCTTAAAAATCTCAGTACCGACATCTTGAATTCTTCTCACTTTTAATATGCCCACGTAAACTGCTGGTACGTGTGCGGAAGAACGAACGAGGCAACGAAAGAGAGAAAGAGAATGAGTGGATCGCAACAAGTCGTCGCGGTTGATTGACCTCTCGCAGATTTCCCCCCTAATTGATGCGGCGTTAATGCAGAGCCTTCGAGGCCTTCGATTTTAAAGGAACCAATCTCACCTCGCAATTACTTGCGCACACGTTGCTGCGTTGATTCGAAGTCGAGTAGTACTGTAATTTCGTCGGTACCAATTTTTTTTTCTTTTTTTTTCTATGTGTCGAACGTAGTTGATTGTTGTTATTTTAATTTTGCATAAGTTTTAGGTTTTTGAAATAAAAATGATAAAAACTACATATAGCATGAGAAACAAGTTTATTCAAGCCCTAAGAATACTGGAATAAAATGTTTCATTGAATCGTTTTTAATAAATATCATAAAATAATAAAATTCTGTTATTAAACGTACAAGAAAAAATTTACGACTCTATAAAAACTAATAAACAACTCGATCAAAAAACATGTAATTTTATTAAATTACGTTCTTTGATTAACTTATATACACGAATGCCTTGGTAACACTTTTAATCCGATCTTTATACTGAGCATTTAAAAACAACGATTTCAAAAGTCCAACAAAAGACTCCTAAAATTTATCAAAACACAAACGTGTCCTCGCAAAATCGTGTCGTCGGGTAGAAAAATAATTTAAGTGACAAAAAGCTTTCCACGGCGAATTCGCCCGCTGCTCTTATCCCTTTTGGTCCCCGATCCGTCGACCTCATCGTCTCCGCACAAGCTATCCTTTTTTTTCCTCCTTTCGCTGTAACGGGAGCATTGCGCTCGGTTCTCTTTCGACTTAACAAATTGGCGAATTCGCTTTAATACGCGAGGGATCTCGATATTACCCGGTGATTTATAAAAAAAATATACGCAGCATGACTCGCGTGCGCAGTTCGTTAGCGCGCGTGGTTGTAAAATTCCGTAATTTATAATTTATTCGCATATAATCGTGAATAAAACTTTTTTTTAAACGGCATTGTTTGTCCGTTGAGTTGTTTTCGTTGAGAAAGTTCAGCTTTGTTTATGATGAGTAGTATCGATTGATTTTCATTTAATTGGGATAACTCTTGAATAAAGAATAATGCGAATGTATTAGTAGAGCGGTTACGTTATAATCGACTCTTAATGAAGGATGAATATAAATCCTTGTATAACACGATATGTCAATTACGAAAACGAAAGCGCAGCACATTGCGTGTAATAATAAAGAATTATGAAAAATCGCGAAGAAATCGTGCGCGTTCCGCGGCGCTTGCACAATGCAATCGGTGATTTACCATAATATTGCGAAAACATATGTGCACGACAATTGACTCGCGGTGGGATCGCTGATTAAATCCTCCACAAATGTAGACGAATGAGACGTAATTCTTTACGCCAATCGTGCGGAGGGCGTTGCGAAAAATCAAACGCAAAATTATCATGTAAGTGTGACATTTTTCTTGGAAAAGGGGTGCGTAATTGTATGTGGTTTTCGTTTATTGGTTTTATCGATACGCGTTTTCGTAATGCCAATCAAAGACGAATCACGAATGCCGTTTTTGATTATATAGTTCCGAATGTACATTAAACTTCATTGATGGTTTTATTATTCAGTTATTTCGTTGCAAATAAGTGTCAGTTTTTCCTATTATGAATAATTGTTACTTTTTGAATAACAACTTCAATCAAACAACTATAATTATTTGAATGAATAACCAACTTTTTTACATCAATGAAGATTATTTTTATAATTTAAGAAAAAAAAAATACCCTTCTTCCACGTCGTTTAAAAAATCTATAAAAAAAAAATTATAAAAATAATAAAAATTTAGTAAAAATTATTCATAAATTTTTACAAATGATTATACCTTCTGGTAAGGCCATCACTGTAAAAATCCAAAAAATTACCATACATTATAAGAAATTTCGCTAAAAATATAGGAAAATTTAAATATTATAAAACATGGTTATTTTTGGAAGGTTCTTGTACTGTCTGTGGTAGCTTTACCATAGACAGTATAGTAAGTTTTTCAAAACTTTTTTTCAGTTCACCTAAATTCCGAAATCCCATGTCTCAATCACCGGCAATTAAACAAGTTCCACGGCGAAATCGCGTTTCACCGAGATCTGTACTCGCTGGTGTACCTATATAACACGCGTACGCGCGTCAAAGGCGGGCACGCCAACAAGAATAGAGACCACGGCGGCGCACAAGAGGAGAAATATCCCGCCCACGCGCGCGCGAGCGAGCGTGAATCATGCGCGTCGCGCACCACTCCCATTTCGCGCGACGACCGCCGATCCTCGCGCTACTTGGCCGCGTCGTTTCTTCGTAAATACGATCCCGCAGCTTGTCTCATTGAGCCGAAGATAATGTCGCGCGAGACTATATGCGAGAATAATTGACCTGTCGTGCGAGATTTGGAAAAGATTTTTAGGTATACAAAGGGGTTAAGAAAGTGTAAGTGGATGAAATTGAGAAAGAATATTTAAGTTTTTATGATTATCAATAAGAATGTTAAACACTTGGAAACTATCATTATTTCTTGCGTATTTTTCCGCATTTTAAATTTTGCCTAGTTTTTTTAGCGTTCTCATACTTTATCGTCCCCAAGGCTAACTTCTATTAAAAATATATATGCCGGCATAAAGTTTCTTTCTAATAACATCAGCCCAATTTCATATATATTTGAAAAATAATCGTTTACAGTCTAAAGAAACCCTAAATTCTTAGGTTTATATACTACAAAAATAAATTGTCCATTGAATTAAGTATTCAGTCTACATTTTGTTAAAGACAATCTGTAAATTCAAATCCAAAAAAGCACCTCAACTCTGCCACCGTAAAACCTTCCTCCTCTACGTAAAAAACCCTCGGTAACCCTTCAACCCGCACGTACCATAGAAATTCTTGGCCGTCCGCGACGCGGTCCGCTTGCTGATGAAGCCACTCTGCGCTCAGCTGCAAAATACGTCCGTCGTACATATATATACATATACCTGTTGTATTATACACGCAGCACGAGAGCTATACTCATTCGCGATTCCGGGTCCGTACGATGCCTGCGTACCAAGAGAACGAGCCGTTTGGCGG
>JAPYZO010000421.1:0-29586 GCA_030522905.1 Torymus flavipes | reverse complement strand
AAAAACTATTTAATTAAACAAAACCGCAATGTTGGTAAGGCAAGAATTATGTTTGAAATTTGATTTTTCAACGAAAATATATTACACAGAAAGTTTTAAATGGAATTGGTTAAGAAAATTTCTCAGTACCTATAGTATTTATGTACACGGAGAACTTGAAATTCGCTTTTGCGATAAATAAATGTTCAAAAATTAACCTATTAAATAATGACATTGAGTTAATATATTCTATGGTTATGCATCCCCTCTAGTCAATGAGTTAGAGTCGAGACAAAGTAAAGTGGTTCAAACAAGTGTATGGTCGATTGAAGTACAGTAAGATTATTAAAAACATAAACAAAACAACAATCTTGTATAATAATCAGAAACCCAAACAACAAGCGTGAAACAGTAAATACGTAAACTGCAGAATAACAAGTTTCTCCAGAAAATCATTGTATCGCAGTTAGTCAGAGTAAAAGTGTCGAAAACTCGATACCGTGATTGATAATGTGCCAGGCATACGTGCTCGCGCGACCGATTTATCTCGTCCGATAAAAGCCCGCGGAAGAGGAGTCCGCGGGAAAAAGCGTATACCCACACTCGTGTATAAGAAAGCCAGGCTGTCACTCGTCGCGCTATCGCGTAAAAATTCCAGCCTGTTTACCAATCGCTTCACACACGGTGTATGTGCGCGTTGAAAGGCCTTTTCACGTGGACAATATAACGGCGTATATAACGCGCGCTATACTTGCGCGGCCTTTGAACGCGTCCGTGAGCGCACTGGAACCGGGAAGGAGAAAAAAGGAAAAATTAAAAAAGCGCGCGATATGTATGGCTAACATCGCGGGGAAAGAATAGCCGCGAGAGGGATGTGTGCGATGATCGAACGAGTGGCTCTTCTTGCGGCCACGTGCGAGGCCGATATATACGCTGTACGACGACGCCACCAAAATAAAGAACACTTGTCGTGCGGTGAAAGTAATTCAAGCGTTTTCGAATCTTGATTGCTTTATGTTTTTTTCTTTTTTTTTTTTTTTTTCAACAAAATTGTGCGTTTCTGTTTATTCAGAAGCGACTCTTTAATTTATTTCAACTTACTCGCATTTTTTCCAATAAAAATTAGCATATTAAAAGCTGGCTGTTTTTTTCTCAAATAATAAATTATAAAATGTGAAAATCGTTTTAAAACTTATTAAAAGTTTTTTGGAAAGTGAAGCGAATCGTTGGTCGGCGAAGGTATAGCAAAAGGGTCGAAGCAGCGACCCGTTTTTGGGAGTGCAAAAAGTATTTTGTGATGAACCGTATGCAGTTACGTGGCCTCGATATTTCCCATATTATGACGCATGTCTCGTCAAGACTGCACCGTTACATTTTAAGTATTTTTTCCCCGAGATAAAAAAAGTAGCTGCATGTACGAAAATGTGTCGTGCAGTAAAAAAGGTTGTTCCCGTAAAAATATACCCGAGTGATATGTGAAAAAAGTAAAAACGTCGAACATCATCTGTATATAAAAATGCATTAATGCGGTTTTTGACACGTACACGAGAATTGAAAAATTTTCAATGATTCTGCATGAATTTCCGGTTATAGGAAATTCGACGTTTGGCGCATCGGTGAGTCGGACGCGCAACGACGCATTTTCAAGCCACTCACCAGCCGAGCGCGAGACTCCGCTGCCGCTTCCGATTCACGGGAGCCGAATTTTCCCTCTCGCGCACTTTGATACCGTCGCCGCACATCCCCCCCGTCACGTACCACGCGCATGCAGGAAAAGCTGCAGCAGCCAGACGTCAAATCGAATTTCGACTTCGACAATCAATTCGGGGAGATCTCGCAAAGATGGGACGCACGGTAAATAAGAGGATTATGAGGCAACGCGAATAAAGGAGCGCTAGAGAGAGGAGGGGAAAGAAAGAAATGTCTTTGAAGCTGCACATCTCCGTAGCTCTGATACGCTCCGATTATCATCTACGGAAAAATCGCATAAAGAGACACAGAGCAGGCGCACGTTCGCGAGATCAGAGAGTAGAGAGCACGTATTTGGTATATAGGCGAAAAGTGAGCATCTGCGCCTCTTTGACTCACAGCTTCTTCTTTGCGATTGGCGCAATTTGGTTTTGCGAAATTCGTTTATTGGACTGAAATAAGTTTTCACATTCTTATATAGGAAATATACCTATAATACATCTGAATTAGTGCAATGTTTTAGCTTATTATGGGAATTTGTTAAACTTTTGCAGATTTGCTTTGGTGTGCAGTTGAATAATTCAAATTATTGTATATGCACACATAACATACTTGGGATTCCACTCGGCGTATAATGTATTTTGCCGGTAGGCCAAGTATAATAATTATCATAATTTATTCCATTAGTTAGTAGCCAAAATAGAATATAACGAAGGTAATTAATTTGCCTAAACAATCTAATACGAAATAAATGTGTGCAAAACCCTAAGAATGGACAATAAGTGTTTTTTTTCATTCAAAAATTATTCAGCTATAAATTACGTGATGGGAAAAAGGTTGTTGCATTTTTCATTATAATGTATAATATTTATACTATGCTGTGGTTTTTGACGTATAATATTGATCATACATATACGAGAGCATCTGGCCATATCTATTCAGTTACTTTCCGGAGCAGAAGTTACGTATCATGAGAAGGCGAAAAATCCCCGACACGACTTCGGAAGCATCATCGCGCACCTATATACAATCGACTCTGTTCCTCCGAAGCAACAAGCCCGCGGGTACCACGCAGCTATACCAATTTGCCGCGTATACACCTCTAGCCAACTAGCGGCAGCGCGCGTGTATATACACAGAGAGGGACGAGCATTAGCCATCTGTCGCGTGCTTGCGCCGTCATTTTTCCCCGTCTATGATCAATTCTCGCTCGTACATACGACGGCTCTACGTATGCCTCGGCGGCTAATCGCGAGATCAGTCGTTCGAGAGGGAGGTATAGGGAGGGAAAGAGAGAGAGAGAGAGCGAGCCAAAGGCTATATGTACACAGTCGCATCGAACTGCGACAAAGTGCGAGAGAGGGAAAGGGGAAATCGGAGTCGGAGCAGCACATATATAGCGGTATCAGGAAAACGCCGAGCCGCCGGGGCCGAACGCCATATCAGGGGAGTCTCCATGGCAACAGACCGCGAGCGGTTCTCTCTCTGTCTTTCCCTTTATGTGTGCCTCTCTGCCATGGTGTTCCTCCATAGAAAGACAGCGCGCCACACCTCTGCGCGTGCACGGGGCTCTGTGTGTTACATATATATATTATAGGTGATGTCTGTGTATATACATATAGGTAGGTGTGCGTGCGGAGAGAGGTCTACGGTGCTATGGGGGTGCACAGAGAGTTTAATCGTACATTGCGCGGGGACTCACCGAGCAGCGCTGGCTCACGAGCAGTCTAGCCGCCTCCGCTGGAGCAGCTCCGCACTACGGCTAGCGCAGAAGCGGCGGCGGCAGCAGCAGCAGCGACGACGACGACGACGGCGACGGGGAGGACTCGCTTCTTGATCGAATGTTTCACCCCGCACCACCGCCGCCAGCAGCAACATATCGCTCTATCTCCTCCTCGGACAGCTTACCTCCTGTGCATCCCCTCAGTCCTCAGCAGCCCCCGCGCGATTTATGTTAATTCGAGCGCAGCGCAGGAGAGAGAGAGAGAGAGAGCGAATTGCAGAGAGGAGTTTATATGGAGAGAGCTGCGGAGGAGAAAGAGATATCTCTGGTACGTGCACGGGTGGGCGCGCGCACATATATACGCGTGTACACGGGGTGAAAAAGGTGCGAGCGAGCGCGTATATGCGACGACGACGACGGCTGCGCCGCGCAGCTGGCTCTGAATAGAGGGGGTGCAGCGGGCTCTCTCTCTCTCTCTCCTCCGCCTCCTCCTCCTCGCGCCAGTGGCGCTGCCGCGTAACGACGCGACTCGCAGTTTTCCTATGCCTACCGCCCCCGCGCGCGTACATATATATGTATCTATATATGGATCGCGCCACGGGGATATAGCTGCGCTTGTGTGTCTGCTGCACGTATAATATACCTACACCCAGGCAAACGAGTACGCGGGCGGAAATTCTGATTTCCCTTGCATAGTGCACCATAGTAGTCTTGTTATTATTATTGTATACGCGCGGGGTGCAGAGGGAAAATCATTTTCCCGTTTACGCATTATACTTATATATACAGCTGTATGTGCGCTCTTGCCTTTTATTATGCCTCGCCGGCCGCAGTGCGTGTCTCGAGGTTAACGAAATCATCATATAATTTCGTGATATTTGTTGTCATCTAATCCCCTGGTATAAAGTATATCACATTTTTTTTAACATTCGTTCGATGTGAATTATTGGTTTGAAAACCTGCCCCTGCGATAACAACGACAAATCGACCTCATAAAGTAATCTGACAGGTACTCAATCTTATGGATGCACTACGTAGTCGCATGTATCTGTCAATTTCGCACTTTTAATTTAATATAGAGATACTATTTCAAGTATAAAAGTTCGGAGTGAACCACTTGTTGATTTAGACTTTTATTTTTGGAACTCGCCATTTTATTGCCGGGAAACACTATACGATTTTTAGAATTGTACTTTTTATTTTAAGTTGTTATTTTGACACGTACAGTTTAAAAAAAAAACTTACGTTGCAAATTTTTAACATAAAATTTAAAAAAGGACTTTTCGATATAATACGGGGTTAAAAAATAATGATAAACAACGCAAGTATTTCATATTTCTCGTTTGTTTTAGTGGTTGCCTACCGTAGCTACCGAAAATATTGGTATTCTAAATTTACAGAGAAATTACGTTTGAAATGTTGCACGTAAATCTACGGGTAAATGTATTTGTTCATCGAATATTATATAAAAAGATTTTTAGTATAAATTAGTCATAGATTCAATCTTTTGTTAATATTTCTTTTACTATTTTCCTTCTAAATGCATAAATATTTGAATAAATATGGTCATACATATCTATACGAAATAGAATTGATTTTAACGTATGAATCTTGGTATTATTTCTTCCTTTACCAGAAAAAGTACAAAATAAATTATGACGTTTTCATATAAAATGAAATTCGTAGCACATTTAATAATGAACATAAAGGACAATATCCAAAATCTTATTGAAACTTGGATATGTCCTTTAGAGAAAACGCGAGAGTAGCATATCGATAGGAAAGATATTAGATATAAGTATTGAGAAAAGAATAAAGAGAACAATGAGTTGAAAAGAGTTGCAGAAAATCAGAAGAAAGTAATAATGGAGAGACGTATGAATAGAAAGAAATCATAGTCGATGACAGAAACCATAGAACAGACATGTACAAAGAGAGAACAAAAAATGCTAGGTATGTATAAAAACTGAGAAGAAAAGACATAATAGTGAAAAGTTGAAAAAGTATGATCAGCCTCTACATTTTTCAAGTAATATTGAAAATTAAGATACAGTATTATTAGATAAAAATAATCCTTTAAAAATATTTTCGTAATAATTGAAATTCAAATCTTTTAAACAATTATAACTGAATCCCCAATAATTGTGGAAACAGCCTAGCATTCATGCTAGATTGCGCTCTCGCAGCCTTTGATTCGACTGAAATATAAAAAAAACAAGCAATTCGAGGAAATCGGTTTCTCGAAAATGATAGTTCGAACTGTTACATGACATTGCTGTAGGAATGCGATACAATCATGCGCGCGCGCAAACGGGATTCGCGGCTCATTTTTCATCCTTAAAAGGCAGAAGAGGAGCAAAACGGAGCCGATCCCACTCGAGCCACGCCAAAAAGTCTCGAGCTCTCAGACTTTTACCTCTATATATGCGAAAAATCATAGTGACGGGGCGCGTATCGATTGTCCCTATATATGTCTGTGTGTGTGTGTGTGTGTGCAAGTAGCTAAGCTCACTCATATCCCATTCGCGCCGAGCGTCTTTGGCACTTCCTTCCTCTCGCAATTCATTTTACGGTGGTAGGTAAGTATAGCCCAGTCGCTGATGGATGCACTTTCCTGCGCGTCTTTGCTGCCGCTGCTGCGCATCGCAGAAAACGAAACGAGTGTGATGAGGGTGGCGGTTTTCGCCGAAAGAGAGTTTGCCTGCATAAGCGTCTGGGAGAGAAGCGGATCCGGCATAATAACCGACGATGTGCTCGGGCAATATCAAGGATGAGGTGCGAGAATACTCGCTCGCTCGCGGGGAGGAAGTAATGCGAGTGGCTGAAACGGATTTCCATTGACACGAAGAGGGTAAAATGTTACCTGCACTTGATCCTTTTATGAAAAAATCGAATGGAAATCTGAGATGGTTTTGGTAAAAACAATTTTTTTTTTTTCGCAAAAATTACACTTTTTGGTAATTATCAATATGACTGGCAGGGTTTGCACCAGAGCTTGCACGATAATAGGATTATTTCAAAAGTTTTGGTTTAGTGTACAAATACCTAGTAAAAAGTAAAAGTTATTTAATATTTGAAATAAAAAAAGAAAATAAAAAAATATAGGTAGCTCGTAATACAGATTTCGATCTTTCGCTTGTGCCAATTTTAAAATTTCGGAAATAGAAAATATATTGAAATTCACAGGAGGTTAACAAAAAAGTCTTTTTTTTTCTTGAAAAATCTTTTATTATTTATAAATAATAAAAATTGTATTATTCGACACAAAATATATACAAACAACAAAAATAGTGAGTTAATAAAGTAATAGTACATACCTAAAATAATTCTTAAAAAATATATACAATTCAGATTGATACACACATAATTTCGAACACTTAATAGAAAAATATTGTTACACGCAAAATATAACTCAGAGAAATATAAATTACAGTTTCTTATATAGAGTATACAACAGGAAATTTAACTCTAAAAATTTTTAAAAATAATTCTTTTTAAAATAACAAAATATTTTTTCAAGCATGACTCTTCAATTTATAAAATTGAATACCAATTGAGTAGTATGAGTTAATAAATAAGTTATTGTTGCATGAAAACATGCATTACATACGTAATCAGCTATTTTGGTTCCATAAACCAAAAATACTGAAACTAGCACTACACAATTCACAAAGTTTACCAAAAAATTTTTTGCATAAAAAATTTAACTAACAAAATTTTAGTAATTTTGAGCCTTCTATGCTAATGAATAATTTAGTGGAAACTACTGAACTGTATACGTTAAATTAATTCAATGTTTAATATATATATAATAAAAATAATTTTGTTACAAATAGCGAAACGAATTCCATCCAATGCAAAACAGTCGCAAAAAATTTTAATAGCTAGTATTTTTGACTTAATTGGATTATTAAATTGACTAAATCCAATCTTAATTCAACAATAAATAATTTTTTTACAATAATGAAATCATTTTCATTCAATACAAATGTAGTCATCAAAAGTTTTAAAAACTAGCATTTTTGACTTGTTAAAATTACTTAGTTACCATATTAACTAAGCCAAAATCTAGTTTAATCAATAAGTTATTAGTAAATAAGCTGAGAAAATTAGCAGTGATCAATAAGATTTTAGTTTGTATGGTTCACCGGTTACATGTTTAATCTCACAGTTAGAATATTGCAACAGATTACTGTGTAGCCTTGACGAATATATTCGACCCTAAGGTTGTCAGCACTGTTATTTTTTTACCTTTATGTTAAATACGTAATTATATATATTTATCAATAAATAAATATTAGATTACTCTGATGTACTGCAAATCGATTTTGGTTCATAATGTTTACATCATCATTGTTTACAAATAAAAAAAAAGTGAGATGTTCAAAAGCAAGCATTAATGGAATTTTATTTTGATTGGACTCTTATTAATACTGAATTCCTTAGTTTTTTCCTAGAGGGGCAATTATGACTTAAAAATGTTTCATAACGAAAATTTCCACAAATACAAATTGATCATTTTTATCTATTTATACTATATTTTCAAGAATTGATATTAAAAAGAGAAGCGGTAAATAGAAAATATGTGTACTAGATTCGAGAAAGTGGATTTTTCTAATTGTTTCTTATGAATGAATATTTAGTGAATTAGATAATGAGCTAACAATAATTTTGAAAACATTTTTCATATTATAAACTGAATTAAAAAATACTAAATAATTATTTTAGACATTTTTTTGAGAAAAGTGAAATATAAAAAATCTGATTATTGTTAACAATAATGCTTCTTTTTAATATCAATTTATTTTGATTTATAAATCGAGTCCATAAAAATATTTGTGTATTATTTACTTTACTAAAAATATTTCTCTAGTAAAAATTATTCATATCTTGATTTGCTCTATTTCATGATATTACAGATTTTCAAAATATAGTTTAAATAGATAAAACCTTACTATTTATGTATAAAAAGAATTGATCATTGATTAAAATAGAAATCTGCTCCTACATTATTTATTTTCGTACATGTTCACTTGAACGTATGAAAATCTCATAGTAAAATGCAACGAATAAAAGGGAAAAAAATAAAAAAAGATAATAACTTTAAAGAAACAAACCCCCTTTACATCAGTCACACTACACACTAGCCTTAAATAAACAGCACAAACACACAGGCAAAACGCTGTTCATATAGTCTATGATCTAAATTAAAAGACTACTCGCTTTGCGATGATTATACAACCTAACAGTTCTCAGAACTTTTTGTTTAATTCCGCTGTAACTGAGATGCGACATTCTTCTAAGAATCGAGGAGACGGCGACAATATGGGCAATGTCGACGAGGAAGAGGAACGAACGAAGTACAACGTGAAAAATGGTCGAATGCTACCGCTTTCTTCTCATACCTTTACGGTAACCCTTTCCAAACCATCCAGGATTTTTGGCTGTGGCAACGGTAGGCGCATTTTCGTCAGTTATCATTATCTTATCAGAGTCATTTTGCGTTTCAGTGTCCAACGTTTCTAAAGTTGAAAGAGGATCGGCCGTGACAGGATCACCATCAACATCGGACTGATAATAAAGGCAAGTGAGAGATCCTTCGTTTTCCATGCAAAAAGTGCAGGAAGGCTTTGGTTTAGGACGATCTTCTTGGATATTTTCGCTCGCTGGCATTTGAACGAAGGGCGTATAAAAGAGGAATGGCGATAATTGAGGATACATATACATAGGGGAAAAGGGTAAACCCATAGAGATGAAGGGTAACGCGGCAAAGAATGGGGCTGGATAAGCGCTAATTGGCTCCTGCATAACTATTTGCGATTCACAATCCTCTTCTTCGTCTTTCTCAATTAGTTCTTCAGGTAATACAGTATTTCTGTAAAATATATGATATTTTAATTACACTTGTTAGACGGATTTAACGTTTTTTAACATAAAATATTGCCATTAAAAAATAACATACTTTTCTGGCGAATTCATAGAAATATGGTGATCTGGACCCTTTTTTGGTATATCTTCTAAAATAACTACATCATCATCTTCAATTTCTTCGATTTCTTCATCTTTTATTTCTTCCTTCTTTACTAAATCTTCCTCAATTTCAGAGTTCGATACTGTTGGAGCCTCTAGATGAGGTTGTGATGTGCTTGATAATTCATTACTTTGAAGTCTTATTGCATGGTGAAAAATAGGATCTTTGCTACGATTATAGCTTGGTATATCTAGGCCCAAATGTGACATAACTATTTTCATGACTTTATCACATTTACCATTTATTTTTAGTACTGCGTTTTCATCCTTGGGTGTCCACTGGAGATTCACAATATGCAATTGTGCTCTTTTTGATACTGGTCGGTCCATTTGCCAGAGCCAAGGGTACTTTTTAAGAACCTAAATTAAAGATTAAATGTTAGATGATAAAAAAATAAAATTCTTTACATAAAAATATAAAAATTCATTTATTGGTAAACATTTTATCTTATCAAGATTTAATTAGTTAAATAAATAAAAGAGTGGAAGTTATATGATGATTGAGTGAATTACAAATACAAACACAAAATCTAATGAAACATACATAGGAAAAAATATGGAAACAATATGAACTAATATAAAAAAAACATGAAATTGGTGAAATCTTATTGCTTGATTATGGATTTTCAACTTTCAAAAATGATTTATTGAAATATGAGCATTAAATAAAATAAATTTTTTAATACTTTTAAAAAGTAATATAATATTAAAATTTAATTTTGCAGTGAATTGAAACGTAATAGAGGAATACAAAGAATTTATTTCAATGTAAGGGATTCATTAATTATATTCATAAATATTAACAGATTCATCACCAAGTTTCAAAATTTAAAAAATCGAATATTATAGTTTTATTTTTACTGTAATTATATTTTTAATATTATCATGTAAAAGAAATTATTAGCTGTAAAAGTGTTATTTATTATAGCCTTTTTGTTAGTATTTAAAAATATTAATAGATTAATTAAAAACCTTTAAACTTGAGCCCAAACAAAGTATAACATCAGCCTGTTTAGAGGCTCTGCTAGCACCGTTCCAGTTGATTGGCCATAGTAGATTTCCACGTTCGCCGAAGTGAACTATCGAGTCCTGCAGAGATGAGTTACATTTGTGACAAATTCGTCCAGTTGCATGCGCGTACCTCGCTGTTTTCTCGGTCACATCAAACAGTCTCCAATATTCACGCGATGGTTTACAAACGCGACAAACTTCGACATACATATTTCCATGAACCTCTGAGAGTAAACCTCTAGGTATACCACTACGTAGGTGCAACCCATCACAGTTTTGCGATACTATATGCTTCAAGACTCCTGCCTTGTATAAAGCATACAAGGCCATATGTGTTAATGTAGGTTCTGCTTGGCTGAGGTCGTGATTTCTGTTTATAAGAAATAGGAAACTATTATTAATAAAATATTTATAACCATGTTTACAGTAAAATTTGTATTATTACTAAAATATATATTACTAAATCACACATATTTAATCTGAAGAATTTTGATGTAAGTTGCACATGTACCTAGTTATTACTTGATAATGGTTTAAATATTTTAAATACAATCTATAATAGTTGATGAACTATATTGGGTACTGACCCGATATCTTTTCCTTGCTGCATTCGTGTCCATACTCCATTAGTTCCTCTATAGTCTGGAATTGAAGCAGCTGTACTTATACCTGCACCAGTGTAAACAGTTAGCGACGAAGCTCGACTAATTGCAGCTGCTAACCTTATACACTTTTCTTCTAAAACTTCTGGTGGGTCTTCAACTTCTTCTAACCTAGCTTTTACTTTATCCCTTTTTTGTTGCCTGTAAATGAGAACAATTAAATTATTATAAATATTTACATATAGGTATGTAAAAATATTATTTCTCATTTGAATGCTCAGTCATACTATATTTATGTTTAATAAGTTAGAGAATTATTAACTATTATTTATAGAAATGTATAATTGTCACTTGAATAAGTAAAATTGATTAATTTTCTATTTCTGTTTTATCATTTGTGGTGAATGTGTCACAATTCATTTTTAGAAAGTCCCCGTTAAAGCTAATCTAATAAGACAACTAGAGAATCCTTAATCTCATTGTGCAGAGGTCTTTGCTCCAAAATGAATGAACAAAGTATAAAAACACATTAGGTAAACATTATGAAATTGCGCAGTGTAAACATAAACATTGATACAAAAACAATAACAATGCGAGTGGAGGATACCTGAGGTTTACTTCCTTGACGATGTCGCTGCACGACAGAAGAGTTTCACATTCCTCCGGCGTTCGGCTAGTTTCCGGTTTCTGCAGTATCGCCGTCACCTGTAAATCGTTCGCAAAAATGAACCATTTGTTTACGCAGCCAGGCGCGCAGCTGAATGCTTCTGCGCGCCGTAAGCGCGCGAGTGTTTGCAAGCAGGAATGAATGATCGTAACAATGGTCTCACGCACTTCACGCACCTTCTTCACGGTGGCCGTCCGCTCGTCCTTGACTTTCAACGACTGGGAGACGGTGGAGCGCCGCCTCGAGAGGAACTTCTTCTCGACGAGTTCATCCATCTTTAAGACGATCCGCGAGAGAGAAAACGACGAAGCCGAGGGAAAGAGCGACACGCGACGACGGCTGCTGCACTTTTCAGTCGTCGTCGGCGGTACTCGGCTCCATTTCTCCTCCTCCTACCTCTCTCACCTCTCCTCTCTTCCTCTCTCTCCTCCGTCTGTCCCTCGACGACGCCTTTCTTTACGTCTTTTCTTGCCGCGCGTGTTCCCCCTTTCAAGGATGACGACTGGCGCGCGGCTCACATTTTGGAATTGTCGATGCGCTCTGCAGCGCGCGCAACGGATACGGCTCGATGCACCGATCACCGTGCGCTGATCGCGCGAGCCGCGAGCGCCTGCTGTGTGCGAGCCTATCAGGCCCTATCTAACCTCAAAGCGGTGACTCGTTTACCTTAACGAACTTTTTAATCGATAAAACGCGCCGCCCAGAGACGAATGCACGAATGCTAGTCGCCACAGCACTACAGCAGTCGTAGCGAGATACGAGTACCGACATTTTTTTCACTCTCTCAAATTGGCCCGATGTGGTCAGTGGTGGTGGCCAGCACTACCATGCGCTGTCACAGTGCGCACTCGTCGCCGGAGATGCATTTGCGCAGTTGCCAGATGAGGAGACAACGGTGATATAGGTATACTTATGTACCGATGAGTCTCGTCGCTATGATGAGCAATTGTTTTGTTTTGCTCTCGCACACATTCCACTCCTGAAAGTCCTGATTCCTATGGTCGCTATATAATAGACCTCACGTGGATTGCGGATAAGGACTGCGATAGGACGCGTGCGCCTCGTGCGTGCACACCGCTGCGATGGTTTATGATCTATAATTGGCAGTGATAAAAAAGAATAAAGCAATAACAATATTGCTAACCTTATGATTGCGACTCTCTTTTTACAGAATTTTTACAGAAATAATGACCAGAATTTCGTACGTCCGCGTGTTTTTCTTCTTTTTGCAAAGAATGTAAATATAGATACTTACACAATTAGCTTATTTATAGAATATTTTAGTTATATATTGCTACATAAAATATGACTTTTACTGTACCAATAAAAATTATAGATATACTTTCAATGATGATAATTATTTTTAATAGTGAATTAAAGAATAACTAGTTTCCAAAATATATTTGAATACCTATACGAGACTGAATGAAACGTATAATTAAACAGATGTTATTATATAGCCTACCCTCGATAATCTCTATTTTTTTTTTGTAGGAAAAGATAAAGAGTTTATCTCTAACTGATATAGACAAAAACTTTTCATACAAACGAATATCTTGCGAGCTATATAGCAATAAATTAATTTGTTTTCTAAAATAATTAAACACTTGTATGTGAATCCATCACTACATATAATATGTTAAATTAAGTTGTTAGGTACTGGTAGCGTTTTTATTTAGTTGTAATTTTAACCGACATATGATATATAAGTATACACTCGTAGACAAAATCGGGATTCAGTGTCGACATAGGTACATACTACATGAATAAAAAACATGAGTAAAGATTTAATTATTTTAATATATATTGGTTTAATTAACGTAAGAAATTCCGATTAAATCGTCGGTTGAAATCATGGATCATAGATTGGAAAGGCCAATTCAGGCATACCTCTCTGCTTGTGGACCATGGATATTACCTAACATTTTACTTCGCGGTCTATACTTACAGTTATGTAACGTGAAATAAAATCCAAGAATTTTTCTCTTTTCTGCAACTTCTCCATTTTGCAACTTAATTGTAATTGAAAAATTTTCATGACTTCGCTATGTACTTATGATTATCATTAAATCCTTATTCTGCTTCTGTATAGTAAAAGATAATCAAAAACCCTAATTTGGATCAGAAAATTAAATGACCTAAAAAAGATCGATATTAATATAAAAAAATAAGCTAGAAAAAACTTTTTAAATATTTTAAAATATAAATTGAATTGTATTAAATCACGTATAAGAATACAATAAAATAAAGCATAAAAGCGTTTAAAGCATTTAAATTTAGCGCCCTTTTAATAAACACTGGGCACGTGACAACGTCGCACGCGTGCTCAGTGCACACACACAACGTAGTGTCCCTAGTCATCGCCAAATGCTTTTAATTTTCTCCAGCCTCTAACGCTGGAAATCTCATCTCCAGTCGCGTCTCACCTTCGACATATGGTTGAGCGTCAACTGTAACTGAGTTTCGCTTTTCTCGTGTGATTGAAAAAAAAATGCGATTACTTATAAGAACAAGTCAAGCAAGCGCGAAATAGTGTTGTGATGCGCGCGCGCCTGTCCGTGTGATATGCCGGGATTGGAGCACAGCTTTGGCTTCCACACGAGTACATCCGCGTACGGCCTAATGTCCGATGGTGTCGCCTCCGAACAAGTGAAAAAGTTCTTTTTCACGTCGGGCAGAGCGTCATCGCGTAGTGACGACGAAGGCGACGAGGACGAGCTCCAGGAGAGTCTCGAAGTCTTTATCCCCGAGGTAAGTGCACGCTGCACGCATGTCGCATGCACGTTTTAGGAGCATCTTTCTTCTTCGCATAGACCTACGAAAAAATCCGTCTGCTACCGGTGTTACGCGCCTCGCGAGAACACGGAGAACAGAACGTGACGTTGTGGTTAGGTTTCGCTGATCTCTCTCCTCTCTCTCTCTCTCTCTCTCTCTCTCACTCATTCTCTTTCTCTCCGTGGGGTATAGACTATAAACGTATACACATCATCGTACACACGTGCACGCGGGTGTGGTTGTTGGTACAATGAATGACTACCATTTATTCGCATTTCACTAACTGGACATATTTAAAAAACATTAAATTATTTACATTTTATTTGGTTTTTCAGCTACTTCAAGCAAGCTACAATTTTTATACCTGGCCTTCGGCTCCAGTTTTAGCCTGGTACTTGTGGGATCACCGAAAGGAACTTTCTGGCAAACGAGTTTTAGAACTTGGTTCAGGTAAAAAGTTATTTGCATTTTTTTATCATTTTCATTATAGTTTATTGTATTGTTACTAATAATATGCTATCTTGATTAGCTCACTTGTTTTTACACAAAATTTAATAAAAGAAAGATATTGTTGTAATATATGAAGACAATACCAAATTGCTTTTGGTATTATGATAAATTTCTAGTCTATCGATGTTTCAAGAATGTGTTTAAGATGCATTAGAACATGTATGCACATGTATGTAAAGACATATATATTGATTATCAAAAGAAATATATTTCATTAATATATTTCATTAATACTTATACTTATATAATTCTATCATTTATAAGATTATCTTTAAATTATATTTTAAATGAAAAATTATGCAATCAGTCTTTACAATATGTAATTTTAATATCAGTTTGTAAAAAAATATCTTTGTGTAATTTAAATAATAGTTTAGTTTTTGTGAACTTATTTTATGATTTATAACGTTTAAATGTTTTTCATTAAGTTCCTTATTGTCAAAATAAAATAAAAATATCAATACAAGGCTCTTATCATTACTTTTTTAAACAACTGTTTCATTAAATATTTACTTTTTATTTAGACAATAAAAAATCAAACAAAATTAATATTTCAAATGTTATTTTAATTTTTTAAGAATAAAGCCTAAATATTAATATAAATTTTTAGGTACAGCTCTTCCTGGAATAGTAGCTAGTAAGTGTGGAGCTTCTGTTACACTCAGTGATTCTGCAACTTTACCTAAGAGCTTGCAACATATAAAAAGAAGTTGTGAATTGAATGGGATTCTTTCTCAAGTAAAAGTTGTTGGCATTACTTGGGGATTTTTTTTGTCTAGCTTATTCACTGTTGGACCTTTAGATCTTATACTTGGCTCAGATTGTTTTTACGATCCTTCTGTCTTTGAAGACATTGTTGTAACAGTTGCTTTTTTGTTAGAAAGAAATCCAGCTGCAAGGTTTTTATGCACTTATCAAGAGCGAAGTGCTGATTGGTCTATTGAACATCTGTTAAATAAGTGGGGTCTAGTTTGTTCACATGTACCATTGACAGATCTTGGGAAAGATTGTGGACTTGATGTTAATGAGTTAATGCAAGATCATACAATCCATTTGTTAGAAATTAAAAAAGCTTAAACTTCGACATGGAATCGAAAATTGTTCAAGCAATTAGAACTATTTATATAAGCAATTTGCCCTGGACAATAGGAACAAGAGAACTCAAAAATTATTTTTCTAAGTATGGTCCTGTCAATAATGCTAATGTTATATTTGATAAAAGTACAGGTTTGAGCAAAGGTTATGGTTTTATAAGATTCAAAGATCAAGGAGCACAACAGTCTGCATTTGAAACAGTGGAACATCAGCTTGATCGTAAACGAGTTTTTATAAGGTTCGCTGATAACTAAATTTTTTCTACTGTAGTGAAAATAGCAGCAGACTTAATTAAATATGGCTGAAAGTTTAGACTTTGAATCTTCAGATCTTGAAGAAACATTTAACAGTGCAGCATCTCATCTGCAGTCTCTAGCATCACAACTAGACACAGGTCAATTGTTGGGTTTTTATGGACTTTATAAACAGGCTTCTTGTGGTCCTTGTGACACACCAGCACCCAGTTGGTATCAAATGCAAGCTAAGCATAAATGGGAAGCTTGGAAAAGTTTGGGAGATATGAGCAAAGAGGTGGCAATGGGAAGTTATATTCGAGCTGTAGGAAAACTAGATCCTAACTGGGAAAAAGATACGCAATCAAAGTCAAATGCTTGGGTAGTGGTGAGCAGACTACCCAATACAGATACTGAATTAAAAGATATTGATAAAACTCTGCTTGACTGGGTAAAGGATTGCAACGAAGAAAAGGTACGGCTCTTTTTATCTCGTCATAAAAAGGATATAAGTGTGAAGGATGAAGATGGTATGCTTCCAATACATTGGGCCGCCGACAGAGGTGACCTTACGATTTTTAAGTGCCTCGTTGAAGCCGGATCTGACGTGAATGCTGTGGACGTAGATGGTCAAACACCTCTGCATTATGCAGCATCTTGTGGACATGAACAAGTTGTCAAATATCTTTTGTCCATGAATGCTCAGTTAACAAAAGATGATAATGGCATGACACCAAAAGATGTTGCAGATGAAAGTCTGTCATCAATCTTTTAAGCATCATATTTTTGATTTATACAATAAGTCTGTATTAATATATGTTAATAAAAGTTCTTTATTAACGAAAATAGTTAGAAAATTATTCATTTTAATTTTTCTATTGTATTTGTTATACTTCTTATCTTCACACATTCAAATTTTTAAGCAATTCCTATATGTACTATAATACGAATCAAATGGAGTCTTAATACTATTTTGTGTATAAAATAAATATATTATCATGAATTTGTTTAAAAAAAACTGAGGGATTTTAAAAAAACTTAACAATTTTAATGGGGTGTAGAATATGTACCGATCTCGATTATGTAACCTACCGTACCGGCCGGATAGCATAAATTTGCTCCAACTCAATTATTACTGTGATTAGCGGGTTATCTAAATTAGCTTGGGCTGCGTAATGTATCATTCTACAAAGTTTCGAGGCAAATAAGGCTTGTCTTTTTTTATATTTAATTAGTTTTACATGTTCCGTCGGTAAGACTGTGTTAATGCCCAACGTACTGGGTAGTGAGCATCTATAATTTGTTACAATTCAATTATTACTATAATTAAAGACTTTTGCAAATTCGCATGTCCTGTGTAATGTAATTATCTATCATTCTATGAAGTTTCAAGTCAAAATTTCAATGATACTTTCCAAAATTCTAGAAACGAAGACTGACAAAATTTTGTTTTACAGTTTACAGTAAACATTTTAGTGCTGCAGAAATAAAGTAGGAATTAAAACATTTTTTTTTTTTGTAAGAATTTTTTTTATTATTTACAAATACATATTTTAATACTCCAATGTATTCACAGCCTAAGCTTTCCTTAGGTAAATGCATGCCAAATTTATGAACTACAATTATATATAGAGCATAGAAAAAAACAATTTTTGCGTCTCAGAAATAACTTTTGAATTTTCATAGACTACAAATTATCAACAGCAAATTTTTTTATCTTACTGAAAGCTTTTTTCGTCTTATAAAAAGACATAGAAAAATAATTTCTTCCTCATCAAATTCCAAACCATTTGACCAGAATACAGTGTATAAAAAATGTATAGACAGTTATACATTGTATTATGTAATTTTTCAATTTTTAAGTTGGATAAGTTTTAAAAGAAGGCATCATACGATTGGAGCTCGATCGCGCAATAATCGCATTGAGTTGAATTTCAATATTTTAATATAATAAAAAGTTACGTATGTACACGCTATGTCGTAAAAATCGAACTGACTGCAATCTCATATTCACGTTTAACGCGAAACAAAAATAATATTAATAATAATAATAATAATAAGAAAATGAAAACAAGCATTAACAACACTCGTTGAATATTTAAAGAACCTGTCATGTTGGAGAAATAAACAAACGCTATATTAATGCGTTATCGATGCAATTCCTGTTTGCGATATAACTCTGTTTAACATCTAACTAACATTAAATGCGAGCACTTAAAATTTGTGCGTTTGGCAAAATCATTGGAACAAGAGATCGGGGCGGAACCGATTCTTGCATTCATACGATTTTTTTTCTTTACATCCCACAAATATTCTCACTGAGAAAATAGCTCCATAATGATTCACATATTTACAATTTAGTATTAAAAAGAATTAATTCTTTATAAAATTGATTATACTTTTTTACACAATAAATAAAAAAACCTTAAAAAAAAATACAATTCTCATATACAATAAAGTTTTTGAAAAGTTGAAGGAACAATGATAATATTTTTATAATTCATATAAATTCTTTGAAAATTTTGAATGAGTTAAGTAAAATTTAAATCATGATCATAATAACGTAAATATTATAGGCATAAACAACATTTTTGTTACCTCTTGCTAGACTAAAGATTTTCTTACTCACAAATTGATGGTGTCATTCTTTGGAATATGAAACTTTTTTCTCAGTGTTTATAAGTAAATAAGGATGTTTATAATTGCGCGATGGCCTTATTTATTTAATAGACTGTATAAAAACTACGCTGCAAAAATACCGGTTTTTATTAAAAAGTTTTGCAAGTCTATAAAATGAAATTAGACAATTCTTTGATAAGACAATTTTGATAGAACGTCTTCTTTAAATAACATTTTTAATGATTTTGACTTTGCAATATTGAAAGCTAGCTCAAAATAGTATACTGTTGTAGGCCATTTTTGAACTAGCTTTTTTAGTTCCTAATATAGAAGCTGATTAGGAATGCATCAGTGAGTCAAGTCCTGCTAATTTTTAAGCTCAACTGTTGATCATTTTTTTTAATTACGTAGAAATTCGATATTTTTGTATTAACATACAATCTTGGGCAGAATCTGGTTATTGTATTCTTTCAAATACCTAATTTACTAAATTTAGAAAACTTATATTGTATGCTGCTATATTGTTATATTTTTTAGAAGGAAGTATAAAAACTTACAAAAAATGTAGTATGTCGAAATGCCCCCTTTCGATCGTGCTTAAATACTCTTATTGCATCACAAACATGTTTTGCAATCAATAAAAGTTAAATACACTTTTTCGTATTTTTATTATTATGCTATTTATTATTTTAATTTATTCATAGGCGTGAAATATTAAATATATGATGACGATCTACTTCATAAAATGGTTTTTTATTTTTAATTCATTAAAAAAGTAAAAATATTTTTGTTATTTTTGAAAGTAATAAACTTATTTATTGAATAGATCACACGATAAAGTTGATACCCTCCTGAGGTACTTTCCTTAGGGTAAATTTGACTCTATAACAGGTTCTGCCCGAGATTGATGCTCACAATAAAACTTTCTTGAAAATACACGAACGATGTGTATATGAAAAATTAATCTATAGATTCGTGCTTTCGTTCTCGGCCTTAGGTCGAGCAACGGTGGGCGGAGGTGGCGGAGGCGGTTGTGGCCTCGGCGGTCGCTGATGGAACCTGGGCGAGGCCGGTGGCGGCTGTTGCTGTTGTTGAGGCTGGATGATTGTGGACTTGGGCACGACGACAGTCTGCGTCTGCGTCTGGACATCGATGATGTTGCCTTCGGACCTCGTTCTCGAATGTGATCTGATCTGGTCGGGCATGTCTGGTCGGGGCGGCTTCTCCGGGCGGTCGAAGTGGTGCATAGCCTGCGAGGCTGAGAGGGACATCGAGGCGGGCCGACTACCCACGCTGGGACTTCTCTGCAAGTTGATCGTTGAGCTCGTGCCATTGCTCTCGTATCCGTTACCCCCACCCACGTGTATTATACTGACCTGCTGTTTCTCTACCGAATACATATGGGTTCTCTCCAGGGTCAAGGGCTGTAGGAGATGAAATGTTGGATGAGTTAGTGTTAGATGAGAGCCTGCGAGATGTTGGCGTAGAATATTCTTTTTATTTCACCGGAGGCAGAGCTATGATTCCGATATAATTTTAGCATAATAAAAAATTGAGAAAGATTTCAATTATTCAGACAATTTTCTTGAACATTCCAAAAAGGCGATGTTATATTAAAAATAATCTTCAAATATTCTTTCTCTCAGTTTTTATTAAAGACAACATTGTATAACATATAACTAAAAATTAATACAACTAAAAATTTTTCATAAACTCAAATTATTCTTTTAGCTATAAATTTTTGCATAATACCCTATAAGAAATATGATCGCAAATTTGAACATTATGTTTAAAATCAAATAAAATTAGTTACCATTCTGACACATAAATTGAAATTGTATTTTCTAATAAAATACAGATAAAAAATTTATAGCTGTACTAAATTAAATTTTGAAGAAAAAAAAAAAATGGGTATCAAAAATGTTTTTTAAAACAAAATTCATGTTACCTCATGTATCTGAGTAAAATATGTATTCAAATTATAATTAAGATATAAAATGCATTAGGTATAAGAGATTTTTATTTGAAGCATAAAAAAATAATTTTTGTTTAACAAATAACATTTCTTGGTTTTATCACAATAATCACTAGTGTAAGAACAAGCAAGTGCAATATTAACTTGATTGCTGGAATGCAATTTTTCATACCAATACAGATATTTTGCTGGTACAACAAAAATGAAGCATTAATAAATTCACCTTACCAACTTATATGACTGCTTATATTACTCCTAAACTATTGTATAAGATATGATCGTTGTCGTTATATAAAAATTAAGATATTATTATAATTAATTTCACTCGTAAAAAATATTGCTTGGCTGTAAATTTCAATTAAGCTAAGCTATAATAAACGTTAAAACTTATTTACAAAACTTTTATACATTTTAAAATGTTTAGAATGTTTTACATTGATGGTTGATGCTTAAGTCTACCTACCCCTGAATCTGAATCCAAATTCTCATTGCTTTGTCTGGTATGTCGAATTAAACTGGAAGGTCGAGCAAGTCCAGCAGGGCGTTCCGGTATTGCTGGTTTACTGTTTCTATCAACAACAACGATGTTGATCCCGTCTGATTTTTTACGCAATTCCACGGGTTCATCTGAAGAATAAAAATATATAGGTATTTTCACTCACAGAAACTATAAAAAAAATGAGCTGTATGACACTCCATTATATAAAAATATTTTAAATTCATTTTAAAAAGACTAACATATCAAGTGTTTATTTCAATTTTTGTAAATTTAACTGACTGCCATCAACAAAATGATAATTTAACATAAAGTTATTACAGCATTGCCAATTTCATTTTTAATACAAAAACTAATTATTTAAAAGATAATTAATCAATTTTTCTTTTTTGAATTTTTAAAATTAATTGTGCTTTTACTAACTTTTAAATAAAACTTTATTAAAATGTATGAAATAATACGAAACCTTGTTGATTCGAGTTGATATTCGTAATATTACGAGGCGCAGCAACAGGAAATTTCCGCCTTTCTAGTGTTGATTGCGTCGGTTTTTCCGCTGGAATCGGTTTTAATTTCGGGGAATCTAATTTCTCCATACTCTCTGGCATTGATGATTCATTGGCGGATTGACTCATGATATCAGCTGTCGGGCCTGCTGCCTTTAAACTTAGTGCCTCAAAACCTATTAGGCCGCTATTCACGCCATCGTCAGTACTATCTTTTCTTTGATTGTTGCTTTTAATGGTCGGAGAAGTTTCTGTTGGTTGTATAGGTGGAGTTATATCCGTAAGGATTTGGCATTCCTAAGACACAAATGATTTTATTATATAGAAATTATCAATATTGTTATCGATTAATACACAATTCAAGAAGTATTTTCAAATTTATTTGTTGAACTTAAAAAAAATTGTTAGTAATCACGAAACGTTGAAAACAGGTGTTTCCGTCAATGATAGTGAAACGTAAACACAAGTACCTTGAGCAGATCAGCCTTGTTAACGATTTCGAAGCCCATGGGCTTTACGTCATTTTCTATGCTTTTGATACTGTTGCTCACAAGTTTATCCGACTGCGGTGATTTGTTATTAGCACTGCTGTCATGCGCTTGTGGCTGTATTAATTCAGCAGTTACCTCGTGCTTCTGGGCCTTGTACGTGGCCCGATTGAGCGTAGCAGTGGCCAGAGGTCGCGGTGGCTTGTCTGGCGCCGGCGGGGGCTTGTCATCCGGCCTCTTATCATGATGATGATACTGCTGTTGCTGCTGCAGCTGAATTTGATGCTGCTGCTGAGTCTGTTGTTTATCCGGCGTATTTCCACTCGGGGGCGTTGGCGCTGGTTTATTTTTTCGGCGAGTTGCCGGTTTCGGGCTACCTTGCGTTGGACTCTCACCATGATCGCTGAGACTGCTGTTCGACACGCACCGCCTCATTCCCACCGGCGGCGTAACCTCTGACCCGTTCATACTGCCTATGTCCAGGTCGCGGTCAAAGTCTATCTCACCAGGAAAGAACCAGTCTGCGTATGTAATCAATTGTTCGACGATGAGACTAGAGTTATTAGCTGTATCCATACTACAATCATAAAAGGATCAACATAGTAATGTTTTAATAAACTTATTAACAATTTAACAAGTAACTCAATAATAATACTAGTTAACTCACACTATACTAGTAGTATCTTCCTGAGAAGTCCAAATTAAGTTGGGAGCGACAACTATTGCTATATTGTGAGGTGTCATTTTATTGACGTCTTGATTCTTCGTCAAGATGGCAAAAAATTTGATTAGGAACCTTAAATTTTCATAATTTACTGTGGGCAATCTCTGCAGGACATCCCAGAGTGCTCGAAGCCTTGTATCACTTGACGTTATTTTTGCAGCTGCCATCCATTCGGAATATAATCTAAAAACCAGTGATAAACAGTGAGTAAGAGAACAGTCTGACTAATCTTTCCCTACATCTACTTCAATTTAGTTTGCAAAGAATCATATTTCGATTTGTAGAATTTTTTCTCAATTAATTTTTTTATTGTAACTGTATATTAATTTGGAGTTGAATTAATTCTAAATTAATCAAACTTATTTCAAATTTTTTGTTAAAATAAGAATCTAAACTGATTATTACAAAAAATAATATTAAAAACTCGTTGATAGTCTAAGATGCATTAGATTATTATGGAAATCTGATAAACAACGAGTGTTTGTGAATTCAAGAAGTACAGTCGAAGCTCGCAGGTGCTTAGCCATGACGCCTTAACACAGGCCTTTTGCTTATATTTTTCTGCATTAAATCATTGCAAGTCACGTCGAGGTCATATCAATCGGACGCGGCTTGAGTGGCCGTACGACGAGCCCCCTTAAACTCTCATTGTGTAATGCAGACCAATAAAGGCTTCACTTTCTCCTTGGCTTTTTATCACGCGCTCTGGGGCCCTAAGTACGCACGCAGACATTGCGGCGCGCGCCTTGTGGCGATAAGAGCACGAAATTTTCGTGCGTCCCTGCGTTCTGCAAGTGCTTCGTCGTGGCCGCGAGGCGCGAGACTCGATGCATTCGCGATTCATGACTCACCGCGGACTGTGTTGCAGATATACACATGTACACACACGCGCACATGTAGCGTTCTCTCTTCTATTTCTAGGTCATTGACTCACTCGTGCGAATGCATGCGTACGCTATTTAAGGAATACAGTCAAATTTCGAAAATCCCTGGCTTTCAGAAGTCTTTCATAAAGTTTTGTATGAATTTTCGGCTCGGTTGAAATGAAGTTTTTCAATAGTATAAATAAATGGCTTTAAAATATTGATTTAAAAATAAAACAACATTCAATTTTTAGTAAATAGAATATCGAAACCTGATCAATTTAGAAAACAAAAATATAAAAATTTGACGTTATACTTGGCACGTCAGGAAGTTAACTAAGGAATGGAAAATTATTAGTTTTTAAATTTTAACATTACTTTTAGATGCAAAAAACTTACTTATGGGTAAGTAGAGGTTCCGGCAATTCGCGAAGATAAGACTTCAGTGCTCCAGCTATCACATGAGGATCCTTGTACTCAAGGGCAATTGGAAGAGTTAAACAGCAGGCATCAAAACTTAATTTCATTCTCCGTAATTTTGAAGCACCACTGGCTACCCTAAAAAGTCCCTCCTCTTCCATTCCTAGCCTTAGAAGGGCAGAGACACAGAGTTGAATAGGTAATGCTATTTTTCTATTTGTTACTCGTAGATGCTCTTCTAAAGAATATCCATAAACTGGCTTCATTTCATTATCATCTATTACATACATCACAATTGGTTTAGATCATATATGTTAAAAATGTATGTATTTAAATCAGTAATTAAAAACAACTTACTTATATAACATTCAAGTTCTGGAATAAGACCTTCAAGACAGTGCAAGGCACTCTCGTGATATGCTCGTTGAAGTTTAACATACTGAATGACTGTTTGGGCAAGTTCAGTTTCTTTAGACATTAGTTGGAACATTTCTGCAGCTAGTTGGTCACGACATTGTTCAACTTTGGCTTCAGCTTCTTCGAGTTCATCTTTTAAACTATCTACTTTTGTTGCTTGAGTTCCTAGAAATAAAGAAGAAAAAAAATTGGTATCAAATGTCAACTTGTATATACTCGATTTCCTAGAATGTTATTTCAAAATCTAAACAAATACCTCCAGTATTATGTTTGATAGCTTGGTGATATCGTGTTCTCGTGCTATCCATATCCAAGATTAATTTCTGTAAATTTCTTTTGTGCTTTAATATATTTGGAACATCTGTGTCCAAAATCTGTTGTAGAGGAATGGCAACATACTGTTCCACCTTAGACTCATGCTCTACAGTCTCATTGGCCAAGGCCACTTGTGCTCTTCCACACTCAGTTAGTGTAAAACTCATGAGGCCATCATCGCCAGCAGTCTCAATCATAGTTTGGCCCAAAGCATACTCTGGACATTTTTTCTAAACAAAAGATAAATGATAAATTTTCTTATGATGAAAATAGCATTTAAATGAATACCATGGCTTTTATTAAAGTCTCTTTGGAATTCCTTTTTTCTTATTTCTCAGAAATGTACACATAAAATCAAATTACAAGTTTCAGTTTGATTAGATAACATGACTCATAGCAAATATCCAGATCTCAAATATTTAATTTTTCAGAATTATAAGATGGGTAGAGAATTATGACAAATAACTTTAAATAAGTCATTTGATACTTTAATAACATTATTCTTGAATGTCATTCTGCCACATTATTTTAAAGGATAAAAATACTCACAAGGCGCTTTTCTTTGTGAGCTGGATCCTGATTGTTGGAATCACTGGGCTTGTTGCCGAGTCTTTTATTTAGCCCGATCAGGGCAGCCCTGATCTGCTCAACATGTTTATCCGCAGCTTGCAAATCATCACTCAGAACCTCTGTTTTCCCAGCTCTAAAACAAACATGCAGAATGAACAAGAATGGCAAATGTAAGCAACGGACATATAAATATTAATAGCTTTTTAGCATTCCACTGCAAAACAAGAGTTATCACTTGCATCACCAAATGGATTGAGAATGAAATTGCTGTTAATTAATTTCAGTGATGGTCTAAGCAAAATTTGCAGCAGTCTGGTTACATTAATGCTAATCAATTGCTTTATCAACAAACGAAAGAAGCCTCGATAAAAATTGATAAGGGACGAGCGATCGAGATTACGGGCAAGTTAACGATCGAAAGCAAAAACTATTCTTATTATAGCTACGCGGAACGAGAAGCGAAATGATAAAAAAAAATCAGATACGCGGCCGAAAAGCTAGTAACGAATGGGCGTCTCCAGAGATAGGCGCAGCAAGCGGCAATAAAAAGAAAAATAACTAAGCGGACAATGAGACGCACCTGGAGAAGGTTTGATCAGCGAGCTGCTTGACCCTGAAAAATTGTTTCTTCATGGTCACTGGATCGTTCGATTCTCAACACACTCGGCGAATAATAAAGGCTCTCTGCAAGTAGTAGCAGGCAGCGATGTGGGACGTGTCCAAAAGGTTCCTCTCGGCGATAACGGCGGGCGGGCGGGCGCGCGCGAAACGGCGCAAAAATAACGTCGCCGTCGACGAGTAAAAAAAAAAAAGCTCGCTCGGTAGTATAACGTGAAATCACCGAGGCCCGAGCTCTCGCAGTTATCTCTCTCCTCTTCTCTCTTTCTCGCTCTCCGCGCTATACAGGAACACAAAACACTCATCCACGAATACGTTGTGGCACACGGACACTTGCGCGCGCGCGCGCGCTCGCGCGGAGGACGAGCAAAAAAACACTTTCACTCGATCTTGGGGCTACCGAGGCCGACGGGGACGACGCCGTCGTCGCTTTGCTCAGCTGTTGCTGCTGCTGTCGTCTGGCTAGGCGAGGCGCGAAGGAGGAAAGTCGCTATCGCCGGGACCACGGCTCGACGACGACGACGACGACGGCGGCGACGACGAATCGCCGTCATAACCGCGCGTGCAGCACACGGTGATCTCACGCGCGCCACTGCTGTAACATCATCGGCGCGCCGCCCGTGCTGTCCCCCGCTCCCTCTCGCAGCTCTCTATAATATCTCTCTCTATCTCGCTTCAGCAGTTCCTTTCGTGCGCGAGCGAGAGGGAGAGACGGAGACGGCCGGACGATTATATACCTATATATACTAGCTATATATATATATGTGAGCGAGCTGTTGTCGTTGTGCGCGCATATAGCCGCGCGCAGACCGAGAGATAAGAGAACGCGCGACTGTGCCCGCGCCGCGAGCTGCGGGCTTGGAAGACCGAAAGATCAGAGATTAGCTTTTGCGCGTGCGAACACTTCACGTGCCGATGTGACCGTCAGCCGTTACGTAAAGAGTGACGGTTTCCGTACTGTCAGCCTTTTGAATTCAAACGCCAACAAGTAGTTTTCGAAGAGGGGGGAAAACTTGTAGCCTCGGAGCGCCCATCTGGATAGCTTTCCGTTCTATTGCGGATTACTGTGCGTCATCATATATAGGGTTGGAGCAAAATGATTAAATGTTTAGGGGACGCTAACCACACGTCACTTTTCTACTCATATTAATGGGGCTCATAACTTTTGTTGATAGAAATAACAGTTGAAGAATATTATAGTAAAAAAATTAATTTCCACGTAACGGTGGTCCGGTTACAGAAAGTACGGCAAAAAAAGGATGATAAATATGACGTGAGATTAAAATTAAATTTTAATTTCAAGCCCAACGACTGTATAAAAATATGAAGAATCTCATTAGATGAAAAACTCAAGTAAAATTCATCCAAAATTGATGGCTTGCCGGAATCATCTTTTATCTATACTTTCACTTTTACTTTAAGTAGTCGAAGTAAACTAAATATTGAAAATTAAGAATTTTCTATGGTAAGTATAAAATAAAAGTTAAATAGTTCACAGATATAGTTAGTAACAGTTCATCATCTAAAATGTATTTATATAACTAATTACAGTTATGTTTGCCGAATATCTTCTACTCACTGTTATTCACAGATTAAATGTAAACTTGTGAAAATGATATCTATATTATTAGAGCAGAGATCTCGGATTAGTTACACAATTAATTTTTCATAATATAGAGTAGGAAAGTTGAAAAAAAAACAATTTCAAATGTCTTACGCTGTTTCTCTTATACCTAACTGCTGCTTTTTTACGCATCGCTTTTCACCTGTACCTTCACTGAAAAAAAAGTACATGAAATCTAACAAAATTCTTGTTTCTTCAGCAATAAAATATATACGGATACGATATAGCTTTGACAACTATACTCGTATTATATGTATTGTGGTTTCCTGGAAAGATACCGTGTTTATTATTAATTATTAATCTCACGATAATTCCATATTGCCGTGAGACTAATTATATACACAAAATATATTTTATTCTATAAAGTTAAACTTAATTTTAAATAACATTTACTCGTGGTGAGTCTAATTAAAACTTGAATATAAGTGAAATACAGAACAAATCAAGGAAAAAGTTAAAGGTTATCTCCGTGATCTCGCGTATTATCCATAGTAACGACTATGGCTATAGCGGCCAAAGGCATTTGTGTGAAAAGCTATATCTCAACGTTTGTCTCTTGTAACTTCCGATATTTTTCGCACATTTTTTTTCAATTTTGTATAAACTATCATTTTAAGGAGACGTTCAATATTTTATTTAGAAGTTTTTAATATGAACAGCTAATGCTTTTAAAAGTGGATAAACTGTCGGGAACTAGCATTTATTTTAGTATACTATGAAGTTTTATTTTTAATAAATAACTCCCAAATGGCTTTAACTACGACTGATTTTAGGGAATAAAAAGGATGATAGATAAATAATAATAATCTTCTACTTTGACAGTTTACTTTTACAAGTATTTCAGCGTCTCATAAACATTATATTTGAAATCGTCCAGAGAACTATTATTGGAAATAAAATATAAATTTAGCTACCAAGTGGTAAGATAGAAAGAAATTAAATATTCCAAAATATATATAATTAGAGACACTTAACGCAGTCAGTTTTTCACGACACTGCGTACGATTCGCCTTTTTGCATTTTCACGATCATACTAATTGTATACCTGATTACATAATAGTCAAATTTATTGTAACAAATAAACAAGTGAATATTAAATAAGTGAAATTCGAGCTCCAAAAGTCGCACGACAATACGTTTTATGTCGAAATTGTCGTAAAGATGCGA
The DNA here is from genome assembly GCA_030522905.1 of Torymus flavipes. NCBI lineage: Eukaryota > Metazoa > Arthropoda > Insecta > Hymenoptera > Torymidae > Torymus > Torymus flavipes. The sequence goes on along the minus strand of JAPYZO010000421.1, from coordinate 470 downwards.
GAAAGTGATTTTGTAATATGGTCATGCCTGCAAAATATAGAAGGCTTTATTTTATGGATTTCATATTTCTTTTGCAATGCAAGATCAAGACCAACTTTTTGTTGTATTTTTAAGGTAATTTAATATACATGTAAATTTTCGATACCAATAGTTTCTTAGAAAATGATATCAATTCAACTAATAATTAAAAACATTCTAGAAAATAATTTTGTATAATAAAATTTTCACTAGTTTTATTATCTTTACAAACATCTAAAAGAAAAAATTTCCCGTTAGTTTTCTATTGCCTAACTTATGACCCGCATCCATGCATAGAAATGTACGATGACTACACTATTTTGTTTTCTTATGCTACTATTTTCGTTTAAAGATATAGCAAACCTTCACTTTTTGTTTCTGAGCTGTAGTTACTGCAGGATGACTAAGTACAGAGAAAGTCACAATTACTAAATAGGTAGTGGCCGTAAAAG
>JAPYZO010000420.1:0-26863 GCA_030522905.1 Torymus flavipes | reverse complement strand
GGAAAGCGACACCTTCGTTTCGCGCAGCGGCCGGGAAGTTGGCGCTTTCCGGCCGGAGGGCAGAAAAATTGATTTATTTTAATTATTCAATTATTAAAGAATGAATATAAGAAAATAAAATATAATGCGCATTTTCTTAACTGTTTATATTATTTATAACAAAATTAAATAATGATTTAATTTTTATGAATTTGTATTGTTATTAATTATATACTTACTTAATAAAAATATAGGACAAATTATTTGAGGATCGTGTAGAAAAACAGTATCAATTTTATTTTACAATGATAATCGAGGATTGATACTGTACGTAAAAATACATCGTTGTACATTAAAACTACAGAAGCAAAAAATTGAACATATTTATCGAGTACCATATACTTTGAGTGTGCGATCCATGCTTACTGACGCTATGAACTCGGCGTTTTTACCAAAGCGAACAGCATTTACTGCAGCTGTATGGTCATTAAATGTTTTCAATTCCACCCACTGTTTACATACATAAATTCTGAAATAAAAAATATAGGGTAATATTATCAACAAAATTAATAATATTAATTTTGTAATGCCTAGTAATGCCCCCGCACGGGCGAAATCTTTACGACCTCATGATCGACAAGGCACTCGATAAGTAAAATACAACGTACCTAACACTAATGACAAAACTACTATTAATAATAAAAATATTGCCATACCTAACATCAGATCCGCAAACAGCTAAGTAGGTACCACTTTGGTCAAAGCAAATATCTTTTACTTCATAAGCTTCATCTAACTGCAATGTCTTAAAGTTCTTCAATTTTCGTAAATCCCATAACTTAACACAGGAATCCTCAGCTGCTGTGGCTAGATAGTAACCGTTTTCAGAAAAACTAATTGCAGTGATTAGACCAGAATGACCAGGGAAGTTTGCAACATTTGATTGTTCTTTCAAATCCCAAATTTTTACTTGTGAATCTACAGTACCAGTGCCAAAAATCAATCCATCAGGATGAAATTGAGCCGTTGTCAATGGCTGACTACCTTGCCCGGAGATCTGAAGCATATTTGAATTGAAAACATTTATTTAAAATGTTTATTAAAGTATTAGCAGGAAATTATAAACAGTCAATACTAGTATTAGTGGTACCTTAGTAAGTAGCCTGCCTGTTCTAATATCAGAGAAAGCCCAGCAATGATCGAAAGCGGAACTGAGCAAGTAATCACCAGTGGGATGTAATGATAAACCTGTGACTGGTGCATCATGAATGCGCATTAAAAGAGTTGTTTGACATGTATTAACATTCCAAATCCTAATTGTTGTATCAGGAGATGCTGTCATGACCACATCTTCTGTTGGATGGTAGATAACTTTGGTTACCTATAATTCATATTTCATTTTATTACATTAAGTAATAGGTTATTTCTAATTTTCTGTACTATAGATTTCAAATTATCTGATTATTCAAAAATATACCTTTTTTGTATGACCTTTGAGAATACTGACTATCTGTTCAGTATCCTTGTTAAACACTGTTGCAGTTTTATCAGCTCCTCCAGTCAAGATCTTGCTTGTGTCAGCCCCATGAATATCTAATGCAAGAATACCAGGCATACTTGCAGAGTGAAGACCCTAAAATAGTTTAAAAAATTCTTTAAGTTCATATTCATCAATTTCTTAGTTATGTAAATATAGTTTTTTAATTTCTTTTACAATCTTGATGAAATTTTGATATAACTTGATAAATTATAGAGGATAGCAGGGCTTCATATTCTGTATGGCAAAATATTACGATATGAATTTGCAGACTGTGTGTATTAAATTACACCCCTGGCCTTTATTATTAGTAAGTATAATTATTGATCTATTATTGATGGAAGAATATCTTATTAATTATTTTACAGATGGCATGTGCTCAGCCCTGGTCTCCTCAGATAAATAGGTATTAATGAAAATTAATTTACCGGATGTGAAGCCAAAGTTTGAAATGATTTGATAGTATCTTGTGATAAGAGATCTTCTGGAACTGATCGACCTCTACGTTTTCTTTCTTGAGTAAGAATAGTAGCTTTGTCTTGCAATTTTTGAATAATATCATCTGTTATTCCTGCTTGATCATCAGGTTGCATAGCTAAGCCACCAGATTCCATTGCAAGAGCCTGTAGATAAATATTAATTACAATAAAAGTAATAACTTAGAATTCGTAAGTACATAAATAAAATTATTGGTTTACAGGTTGTGGAATATTAGTAGGTGCAGTTCCAATTTGTGGCTTCAACATAGCTAATGCTTCCCTGGCTGCAATAGCTTCTTTCGATAACCTAGCAATAACCCTGCAAGTAGCATCATGTTGATAGAGTCCATGTGATAGTTCATGACGAGTGGATTGTAAATGTTGTTTAACTTTGAAGGAAGTTAACATAGCTGTGTCGTATTCATCTTGTAAGCTTTTCAAAATACTAGGTATAGATGTTGCACTTGGTGCTTTTGGCTTGGTTGACTCACCTGAAATTATCATAAAATTAAAAAATAAATTAGAGGATCATTGTTGAAAATTCATTTAAATAGAGAAATATGATTTAAAACTTACTTTTTATTTCAATCAATTGACTTATTTCCAAATCTTTTCCATTGGTAGGATCAACTCCATTTTCCATAATATATTTTTCTATCAGTCTTCTTTCAAAAATATGTCCAGAGACCGGTGAAACAACCGGCTCTTCTGGAACTTCATTGGAAACTAAAAAAATTTGTTTTATGATTAATAATGATATACTTAATGTTAGTTTCTCTAATAACTAAATATTTAATGTATTTGAAATATGTAATCAACTATAATCACAATGAATTTCTACACATGAAAACTGGTAACTTTTTATAAATTTTATTTTAATTCAAATACATGTAAAATAGAAAAGAAGTAAATAATAAACTATTAACATTTAAATAGTAGGAAAATATTATCGGCGAATACAAACATTGAACATAACCACCCTTCAGTTTAAACAGTCAAATTCATTCAATAAAACTGATAAGAAATACTTACTCATTTTTATACTTTATCATGACAAAAAAAATTGTGTTTGACTTATAATGATAATAATTCAAAGAGTTAATTAAGAATATTAAATAAAATAAATAAACTACTTACGGACGCATTGAAGCATTTTGCACCTTGAAACTGTTTTGACTACGAAATTTTGCCAACATAACTTTTGTTGGTGTCCCTAGATTTCTCACCATTGCAGTATATTCCCATATGAAGTCTATTTATAGCCAGATAGAGATAGCTTTATTCAAGGTCAATGTATTAAAAAAGGATAGATGTTACTAGTTCAACGGTGTAATCTTTTGCGAACATACCCTCGGGAATCAGCTGTCAATGAACTTGCCAAACAAATTCAGCAAACGCGCGAATACAATTTTTTTTGGACATGACTTGATACACGTAGGAGAGAATTTTTTACATAAAAAATGTACACATTATTAAGTGGCTTTTATAGATATCTTGTCCAAAAGGATGAATACTTTATTGTTATATTAGGGCTCGATAATGCCGGTAAAACTGTGAGTACACGTCAAATATTTTTCAGTTAACCTCCTTGTTCTAATTATATTTATTGCAATTTCTTATTTTCATGTTATTTTATAAAGACTTACTTAGAAGCAGCAAAAACGAAATTTACAAAAAATTACAAAGGGATGAATCCCAGTAAAATAACTACAACAGTAGGATTAAACATCGGAAAAATTGACACAGCTGGTGTGCGACTTAATTTTTGGGACCTTGGTGGACAAGAGGAATTACAGTCATTATGGGACAAGGTAATAATTGAATAATTCAGTGGTTTAATGTGTATTATTTCATTTTATACCATTATTCTTTTCAGTATTATGCTGAATCCCATGCAGTTATTTATATTGTAGACTCATCAGATAGGGATAGAGTACCAGTTTCAAAAGAAACTTTTGGTTTGTATCATAATAGTAAACAATAATTGATTTCTTATATGTTGATATAATGATTCTTTACTCATTTAATATAATTTTAGATAAAGTAATATCTTCAGAACACCTTCAAGGAGTTCCATTATTAGTATTGGCTAATAAACAGGATATTCCTGACTGCATGGGTGTGAGAGAAGTTAAACCTATTTTTAACCAAAATGCTCATTTGATAGGAAGGAGAGATTGTATGGTTATGCCTGTTTCAGCCTTGAATGGGTAAACAATTTTTAAAATTAATTTTTCTAAATAGTTTATCAGCTGTAGTAAAAAGTAACTCAACTCTATAATTTATAGGGAAGGAGTTGATGAAGGAATTCGTTGGCTAGTAGATTGTATTAAAAGAAATAGTGACATACGGCCTCCTAGAAATCAGGACAATAGCTGTATGACATGAAATTCATTATTCATCTACATTCCATTAATTATTGTTTACTCATAAAGTTTACATATATATTTGTATATTAAATAAATTTTGTTTTTGTTTTATAATTACATTGATATTTCTTATTAAATTTAAGTAATTATTTGATAGTTTTAAAAACATACAAATTAGATTCTATTAGTTTCTTTATTGTTAAAATATTTTAAATATATAAAATATTTTCTTATGATTTAAAGTATTCCATTTTAAAATAAAACCAAAGGAACTATATCAAAGCTAAATGATACTAGGGATCTTGTACAGGTAAGCACCTGCTGATAGCATAGCTCACAGCAAGATAAGAGATAACAACTGTGGTTGGTCTCTCAAGCTTTCTATTATATTAGTGATAATTGATAAAAGCCCTGAATGGTGCCGTGAGGAACATAAGTCCAATAATTCATCATCTGTATGACTCAAGCGTTATTTTCATATGAGTAGTTAAGTTTTCTCAGCAGTTCTACATCATGTGGCCTTACTATGAGACCGATGATTGGAGTATTTTGCCTCCGGAACTCAATAGAAGGTAAAATAAATTTGTTAGCCTTGCATGAAACTAGAAAAACGCTTGAATGTATTAGAAATATGGCTGACCATCTGTGACTAGAAAATCTTATCTTTTTAACTTTTATCCTTTAATCAAGACATGAGTGTGCTATATATTTAATTAAAGCAATTTGTAAAAAAGTACTTGTGGGTTCTAAAGTTTTGGATTAAATTCAAAAATGAAGGTAAGAGTTTTTTTGTTTTAATATGGATAAGTCAAAATTTAAATAGAAGAATATGTCATATAATAATTTCATTTGTAAAAAAAATAATTTTAGCAAATGCATATTTTAAATACGTTCCCGCTTTTCGTTCATGTCAATAACACATTTTACTATACGCCGAGCAAAGACACATTGACGCTATTTTTAATCGGTTGTTGCAAAGACAAACATGAAAGTCTGGTCTTGTGATTATACAAACAGATTGGATAAGAATTAATAAAGCAAATGCGTATGTTAAATGGTCGATTTCGTGCGCTTAAAAGGCGTGTAATTCTAAGTGACGTTAATTTGATAAAAGGTGACGAACAGCCATCTTGTCTTTTATCTATTATATACGAAATACGACGACGCAATACTGCCGAGATTTTTTAGATGTAATATTTAAAAAATATTTATGGATAAATTTATGCTCAAACCTTCGTATTGAAATGTAGGTATGCATACATTTATTTAGTTATGAGTATAAAAATAAATTGGATTATTATATTTTATACGATGAGCTGCTCGAATATGCATGCAATAGGGCTATATAAGTTTTCTATTAAAATTAAAGGGTGTTCTTGCAATTTCACAGTATATATTAAAATTACTACTTTGGTACGATTTATTTTTTCAAATCACTAACTCGGTAATATTTATATTATTTTTTCGCTAATCTAATAACGGATATTAATTATACACTGGTTAGTAAAATAACTGTGCTGAGCATAGGTCGGATTATTATCCCAGTCTTAATCTAACAATTTTGTTTTTTAACTAGTAAATTGACGCGCAGAATGTGCATTTATAAATATTAATTTTAATATTTTCTAGAGAAACTGCTCCATTCGTCTTGTAATATTAATATATACTTAAACTAGTAAATCATTAATGTAATTTTACCATCTGCTATTAATTTTGAATTCGGACTTTTCACAAATACGCAGAATGATCGACGATTTAAAAAATAGTATATTATACGGCTTCGGGAGGAAAAAACTTGGACCCTCGCCTTTGGCTCGGGTGGCAATTTACACAAGATTTGGACTGCCCAAGTTTTTTCCTCCCTAGATGCGCAATATACTATTGTTTTATTAAGTATTGTTTAAATTTTTTAATGTGCATAGCTTAAATTTTTCCGAACGCGTTTTTCGGAACTTTTTTACATCAACGTGTTACATTCCAAACAACTATATTGATGTCAAAAAGTTTATTTTATCGTTTATTATATTCCTTTCTTTTGTCACATCTTAAACTGCAATTTTATATAAATAAATTATCATTTATAAATACGACAGCTGCGATATACCTACTTGCTTGCTATGTAGCAATAGTATGTATAAGCATTACTTGTTTCAGATTAGATTTCAGTTTAGATTTATTTAATTCTTTTTTAATACGCTTATCGATATAAATAACTTATATTACTTCTACCAATTACCAAATTATAAAATTCATTTATCGTTATATAAATGAACTATTTCTTATAGTTTATAATCTATCGATTTTCTGATGAGTATATTTACAAAATTAAAGTTCCATCGGTGTCGTCAACAAAGATAGATTTAGGTCATCTTCGTTGGTATCGTGAAGCTTATGTATATAGTAACAGTAAGAATAATAGAACAGACGTCTGATACATTTCTAACGCGATGCTTTGGAAATTAAAATGTGATTTTAGTAATATAATTCTATAGAAATCTTTTAAAGATAATTGCCTGGAATGATGTTCCAAACGTAATTGTTCTATTAAATTATTAAAATCAGGCTAATTTTCTATAAATATTTAAGAAATAGTTCTTTGCCGAACTTTCTAATAAAAAAATTGAGTTAAAATACGGCAATTTTCATTTTCAAATATTTGGCGACATTTCTATTAAAAACATTCTGGCAAGCTCGGCACAACTCTCAACCCATATTATATCCCCAAATAAACTTTCACTCGCCCCTTTACGAAAACGCCCTGAAAAAAGCTAGCATCTACCTTATGTGGATGCCATAAACACCAGCATTATACTCTCTTGCCGTGCACCGTCATCATCGATCGAAATTTCGCATTTTCCCGCCATGCGCAACACCTCTCTCGGCGCCGCTCGTTCGTTCGCTGACGACAACGTCGCCTCCCACATCCTGCCCCCGCGCTGATCTCGGGAGCGCGCGCATCGCGAAAAACCTGTCCCGTGGTCGGTGTCTACGTAGCCTGCTCGTCGTGCTGTATCGCCGTGTATCTATATGCAGCAGCAGTATAGTAGGTAGTGCCGTAGTGGTGGTGTGGCTGGCTGCTCTTATATATATCTATCCGTCTCTCTCCCGTGAATCGGTGAATGTCGCGTCGATCGTGTGTGCAGCAGCAGCAGCAGCCCGTCCCCGCGCGCGTGAGAGAGTGCTGCTCCCGGAGAAGGACCTTCTGGTAGTGTGCGATAAGTAGTGGTCATTGAAAGATAATCCCCTATAAGGGGACGGACACACAATACGCTACACTGTCACTCGCGCGCGGACCGCCAGCTTTATTATCATCATCATCAACGTGTGTCGTCGTCGCCGTCCCCCATTATGATCAAGAGCTTGACGACGTTCATAATACTACTGCTGCGGCTCGACTAGATAGAGAGAGAAAGATATATAGCCGGGTGCCCGTGTCGTTTTTGTTTCTCCTTCAGGGAGGAAGGGCACACCGTCGAGATACAGATAGATAATACTCTGGTTGTGTGCTTTCGTCTTCTTTTCCTTGCGCTTACAGGGTACGTAGCAAGCGTGTACCTTGGTCATATATTTTGTACTAATGTTTTCGAGTGCGTGCGTGTATGCGGTGTATGTGTGCGAGAGATCTTTGGTTTCTCTTTTTTTTTCAGTCTCTGTTGCTTCATTGTTTTCTGTACGTACTGTCTGTGCTTGTGTGTTGTGACCTGTTCGCTTTCTCATTCATTGTCGCGCGAAGACGACGACAACGTCGACGATATAGAATTGACATAGGCGAGCGCAGGCAAGTGCAGCGCGCAGCTTTTAACAAGAGAAAAAAGGAGCAGGTGCTGCTGCTGCTGAGTGCTGCTGGCTGCTCCGTCGGTCCGCGTAGCCTACATATTATCGAATGACAGAATTCAAAGACAAAGTGTAGAAGGGGCGCGCTCGCGCGAGTATAATACGTTACGTGTGTGTACATACGTACACACATACGTGCGAGCCGAGTGAGTAACCAAGTCTCTCTCTCGGATATATATTCGCGAGTCGAGAGAAGAACGAGGTGTGTGCACGCGCTTTTCTTTTCCTTTCGCGTGCGTGCGAAGTGCTTAGCCCCGTTTGTGTATACGTGTGCGTACAGGTATATAGGTGCGGTGTGGTGAGGGCGCCAAACTCGCCTCCTCCTTCGTCACCGCCGTCGTCGGTCGTCGTCGTCGGTCGTCGTCGACGAGGACCTCGCGCGCGCATCGTCGTCCGCAGCAAAAAGTCTCTCGGGGCAGCAAAAAAGAGACACGTCGAGGGAGTACTTACGTATGCATAAAAGAGTATACACACATATATACTTGGTAACAGACGCATCTACGTTGTCGCAGGCGTTTTTCCTCTTTCGCCGCCGTATTCGTCGCTCGCTCGTGCGCGCAGGAGAAGAATACATATAGAGAGGAGAGAAGAAGAGGAAGAGGCGTGCAGGTGGGTGTTGCGCGCAGGCCAAGAGCCTAGCTGTGCTGCAGCGGTATCTTTGCTCCCCGTGTGTTTGCCTCTCTCTCAGTCCTCTGTGTGCTTTCGTGGGTGGTCAACGCCGTTTCGGAGTCGACGACATCGGATCTATAGATTCGGGCGCGCGTGTTGTCGTCAACGACGTCGTCGTGAGTATCGGGGACGAGCGTGGCATCCGCGTTCGACACAGCTGTAACCTTTAGTTAGCGCCTCGTTGAGTTTGGAACGTTTTGGGGAAACAAAAAAACAATTGATAGGCTCTGTTGGGAATCGAACGTGAATGTTTATCGGCTTTCTGTTAGTGGGTGAAGTGAATTGGTACAGTAGATGACACTTTTAGTTATGATGATAGGGTTTGACAGTATTGACAATTTGCTGATCAAGCAGACTGGATAGTGGTTGTATGAAGTGTTAATTCAGGATATAATGTTCTATTGAAATAAAAATGAATTTTACTAATTTTTAAGTCTTATCGTTTTTTTGTGCAGGACGTCATGTGAGATCTAAGTAATTTTAAATGAATGCAAATTTAATCTTTTTCAGATAATTATTAAGATTGTTAATGATTTAGGTGTGGTTGTTGAGTAGAGTCTATTTGATTCAAAGAAAATATAAGTATTGATTGGAGCATTTTATTAATGCAAATAGTAACTAATAAGTAATTAAGCCATTTTATACATGTAATAACTTTAGTAGAATTTTTACAACATGCAACAAAGTAAATTATCAAGCTTCAGTAAAATTCTTTATCATGTTAACATTTATAGCACTGATAGGCACCTATTCTTTTAGAAGCTATTATAACATGTCTTTCAATAGTTTTTTGTGAGATTGTGTTAAAAAAACTCTGTTGTAACTTGATTTTCTCTGTGGTATTTTTATGTCAGAGAACTTGCTGCACAAAACAGTCTTGAGGTACTTAACCCCTTAAGTGTATGTATCACCATAATTTGTTGTTTCAATCACTTTGCTTTATTTCTTATTGAGTAGCAATTTACATATCAATATTCCAACCCATTAGGATAGCATTTTATTAGTCATTTGCTTCTAAATTTTATCATGCTTTACATTTTCAAACTAAAGTACTTTAAATGTCATTTTACACTTTAAAATATAGTTTTTCTGTTGTAAATAAAAAATTTATAATGCATACTATAAAAAAAAATATTTTTCCTTATATTCAATCATTAATCAAAATTGAGTAATAACAAATTTGTAATTACATGTCTAAATTTAAAAATGTTTATTTGACATTTTTAAAGTACATTTTCTCATTATAAATATATCATTATCATTGGTATATGTCTGACAGGACAAGACGAGCTTGCCAGAAATTGTGTGCAGTAACTAACTACAAGTCGCATTTTGTTTGTCTTTGCAACAGTGGCCGGAGAAGTACCGACCAAAAACCTGAGAGACAATGAACGCCTCAGAACATGGGTAAATGTCCCCTTAAACTTTCAAACATAAAAAAATCATTTCATTGAATAACAATATCATTGTGTCATTGCCAAATGTATAGTGGCAAAAGTGCATTTGAGTGTGTATAATACAGCATGGGCGTGTACTTATTTCAGGTTTAACCCAGCCTTTAACATGGCCTCCATTAAACAAGCCATCAACGAGGCAGTGGAAAGAGGTGGGTTTCCTTTGTCAGTTTTTGATACTGTTTTTTTTTTATCAGTTATAAATCAGAGCACGATTTTTCTTCATCATTTTCACTGCTTTGCATTCTCGACTACCATTATGTTTTATAAAACCAAAAAGAAACACTTGGGGACTTAAATTTGCTCAACTTTCATTTGGTTAAAAAATGATATAATTAGAAAAAAAAAAGAAGAATTGTTTATTATTAAAAACTAATTATATTGTGTTTAGTATTCTAAAAAAATTGTATTCAGAATATCAGAATATGTATAGTTACAATTTTAAATTCTTTTGAAGCTATTTTCAAGTTTGTCAACTAATTTTTCATCAATAATATGTCATCAATATCATTTAACACAACTCTTCAAAACTGTTTCTTGAAAAAATTAGATATTGATCTGAATTTCCCCCAATGTTTCTCCTTGGAAATATCATTTAAATAAATGCTGATATTCAAAGAAAAATATATTTTTGAATGAAATGCTTTGCACTTAACACATTGCTATCATCTAACCACACTGTGCACTGATAACATATTGTTAATTACAAGTTTCAACAGTGAGAATGCCAGCACCTACTCGACTAAGGGACCTCATACGGCAAATCAGGGCTGCAAGAACTGCTGCAGAAGAAAGAACAGTAGTTAACAAAGAATGTGCGTACATTAGATCTACATTCAGAGAAGAAGACAGTGTATGGAGATGTAGAAATATTGCTAAACTTCTGTATATTCACATGTTGGGGTAAGCACAATTAGTTCTAGAGATTCATCTTTAAAAGTTTTTTATAAACAAATTTTAAATATTTAGTACTTAGTAAGCTTGTATTTAATTTTATTCGTTGTTACTTTTATTTTCTTTCATAGTTTTTCATTCATTAAATTCACTAGAAATCAAAAGTTTTAGTATAATTTTATACTGAGAGTGAAAAAAGGCATTATGTACAGAAATGTAAAGACTTTTATGACTTTGTTTGCTCACTTAACAGCTGTACAAGATTATCATGCAAAATGATGATACTTTAAATGCTTTAAAGATATGTTCTATAATTCAAGTAGTTCTTTATATATTACTAGAATACATTTGAATTATTTAGTTGTAGAGAACATTAATCTAACATTTTATAAAGAAATAAATGTCAATAATTTATGTAAATATGTAATTTTTTTCAACATAAAATATGAAACCATATATTTTTTTTTCATTATTCTAGGTATCCAGCCCATTTTGGACAGTTGGAATGCTTGAAATTAATTGCATCACAAAGATTTACAGACAAACGTATTGGATACCTTGGAGCAATGTTACTTCTTGATGAACGACAAGATGTTCATTTGTTGATCACAAATTGTTTAAAAAAGTAGGCATTCAATTTGACAATATACTTTAATTTTTCTTTATTAATAAATGACTAAATTTTTAAATCCATTACAGTGATTTAAATAATACTGCACAATTCGTGATTGGTTTGGCATTATGTACTCTTGGTGCTATTGCTTCGCCCGAAATGGCTAGAGATCTTGCTGCAGAAGTTGAGAGATTAATGAAATCACCAAATGCATACATACGGAAAAAAGCTGCACTATGTGCATTTCGAATAATAAGAAGAGTACCGGAATTAATGGAAATGTTTTTACCAGCAACCAGAAGTTTACTGACAGAAAAAAATCATGGTGTACTTATCACTGGAGTGACACTGATAACGGAAATGTGTGAAAATAGCATAGATACACTGAATCACTTTAAAAAGGTTAGTTAATAACAAAGTACTTACTGTTTACTACACTTTGTACAACAAAAATGTTCAACTGTGATGCGCAGAAACTTAGGTGTACTTGATTAGCAATGTCTTGTAAGAAACATTATTTTGAAATCAACATTAACGCAAGACACTTCTTTTATTTTAAAAATTTTTAAGACTACAAAATATAATTTTGTCCTATTTAGGAATGCGGCCATCGAGAGGTAATTGCGAAATGCTAAGTGTTTTTATCGCATGATTCGCTTGGCATATTGATATGCAAGCTTTGCTATTTACATATTACAAGATTGCATTGACAAATTACTGTTCACAATCAAATTTCCAACACAGTTTCATACTATCATAAATTGGTCAAATATTCAAAGTAATACTTACAGTTCTCTATTTTAGAAAGTGCTTCATGTTTTTTACATTCATGTGTTATATGACATATTTTTAATCCATTACATGATATAAAGAATAAATATTGCATGTTTATTAAATTTACGGGTATTATAATATTTCTAATTATTCCCATTTCATATTTTTTCTTTTAATTTTAAATATTTTACGTTTATTAATACTAAGAACAATTTCTACTTGTGGCAAATGTTTTGAAAAGATGTTAAGTATATTCTATCATGTACTATGTAATTTTGATGTTCACAGGTGTTTCTCCTCTGCACTTTATGTGGATTTTAATTTATTTTTATAAATGTATGATAACTAATAAATTTTTTCTTTTTCTTTGCAGATTGTGCCAAATCTTGTCAGGATCCTCAAAAACTTGATACTTGCCGGATATTCTCCAGAACATGACGTATCTGGTGTATCAGATCCATTTTTGCAGGTCAAAATTTTACGTCTTTTACGAATTTTGGGTCGTAACGATGTTGATGCCTCTGAAGCAATGAACGACATTCTCGCACAAGTCGCTACAAATACTGAAACAAGTAAAAACGTAGGCAATACCATTTTATACGAAACTGTTCTATCAATTATGGATATAAAGTCTGAAAGTGGCTTGCGTGTATTGGCTGTGAATATTTTGGGCCGATTTTTGTTAAATAACGACAAAAACATTCGTTACGTTGCTTTGAATACACTGTTAAAAACTGTATATGTCGATACTAGTGCTGTGCAAAGACATCGATCAACGATTTTGGTAAGATTTATTATTGATTTTGGATAATCTAGTTGATTGAATAAAATACTAAATGAAATACCATTAATAATGAAATGTATAAATAATGTGCATCATTTGTTTAGGAATGTTTAAAAGATCCAGATGTATCAATAAGACGTCGAGCCATGGAGCTCAGTTTTGCTCTGGTTAACACCAATAATATTAGAAATATGATGAAGGAATTGTTGCTCTTCTTAGAACGTGCAGATCCTGAGTTTAAGGCTCAGTGTAGTAGTAATATTGTTATGTCCGCCGAAAGATTTTCTCCTAATAAACGATGGCACCTTGAGACGCTGTTCAAAGTTTTAGTAGCGGTAAATATGCTGTTTTTAATTGAGCACATTGATAATTTCATATATTGTATTATTTCATCTATATTATTATTTTTATAGGCTGGAAACTATGTACGAGATGATGTTGTTGCTTGTACTATACAACTTATTTCTGAAACACAACCTCAACAAGTTTATGCCGTGAGCGCACTGTGGCGTGCTTTGGAAAAAGATACTGCTGATAAACAGCCATTAACTCAAGTGGCAACTTGGTGTATTGGAGAATATGGTGATTTACTCTTATATGGGCCACATCCTGAAGATGCAGATGCACCAGTTAATGTAATTTGATTATCAAAGTGTTGGAAATATTTTTTTATAATTTTTTTTTTGTTAACATTGAAACTAGTATTAACTAATAGCTATTTATTTTAATATAATAACTGTTGCTCTCTTAGCTAACCGAGGATGAAATTATTGATGTATATCAAAGATTGCTGTGGAGTCCCCAAAATACAGTGGTCACAAAACAATACACTTTATTATCTTTGACCAAATTGAGTACGCGATTCCAGCGTGGAAATGAGTAAGTCGATTCGTCATAGAATGCTTTCGCAAAAATTTTTATAAAACACAATTTTCGTTTGCTTTTGTGAATGCATTTTTATTTTCAATTTCTATAGTAACATTTTGCAGTATGCTACCTCCATTTTACAGGAAAATACGACAAATCATCGACACCTTTGGCAGCAACCTACACATCGAATTGCAACAGCGAGGTATTGAATTTTCACAACTCTTTAGAAAGTATGATCATTTAAGATCATCGCTACTTGAAAGAATGCCTCCAATGGAGACTGCAAGACCACAAGCAAACGGTATTATTGGAATGGTTAACGGAGATCCGGAAATCGAAGAAGAGAAACCTTCTGTTGTTGAACCTGTAAATACTGCTCCTCCATCTGACTCAGTAAGATGTTTTTACATTTTAATAGCAAAATCGTAAGGTAGCACATTTTCGTAAATTGTTCATTTCTAAATATTTTTTAGAGTGCTCTTTTGGATCTACTTGGAAGTAGCGATTTAAGTTCACCTGTATCAGCTCCTCCTGCTACAAACGTGTCTGCTATCACAACGCCTATTACAAATAACAATGATTTGTTAGACTTACTTGGTGGTCTTGATTTGTCATCGTCAACACCAGCGCCCACAATACCATCGCATCAATCGCCACCACAAATGTTCAGCCCCACGAATACTTCAAATTATCTTGTAGATGGCTTGTTGAATTCTTCCTCGATGCCAATACAAAACGGTAAATTTAATTATATTTTTATCGTTAAACCATTATCATTTATAATGTTAATCTTAACAGTAATAAAATATTTTGATAGCTTCAGAAGCACCAAATATGGCTGTTTTTGAAAAACAAGGATTGAAAATTACTTTCAAATTGGAAAGGTCGCAAGATAATCCCGATTTGTTAGTAATTAATATGGTAGCCGTGAACTCAGGGCTATCGCCAGTTACTGACTTTTTGTTCCAAGCTGCTGTCCCAAAGGTAAACAGATTTAAATTCATAATTTTTCGTAAAATATTAAACAAGATAGTGTTATTGTACTATTTTTTATAGACATTCCAATTGCACATGCTATCTCCATCGGGTACTGTACTTCCTCCTAATGGACAAGTTACTCAAGTACTGAAAGTGACAAATATAAATAAGGTAAGATATTCTACTTAATTGAATTATATTGTAATTAAAAATATAAACACAATTTCTTAATAATTACAGGCAGCATTGAGGATGCGACTCCGTATATCGTACACAGGACCAACAGGTCCCGTCCTCGAACAAACTGAAGTGAATAATTTTCCTTCGATAATGGTGCAGTGACAACACGTGGTAGAAAAGCCAATTGTATATACGCCTGCCTAAGAATTTAAGCGTGTCTTACATAGACTGAAACAAACCCATCTCATTTTTACAATCACGTGTTGAATCATCATCATTATTTGCCGCCAGGAGCCACAATACCACCATGGAGTTTGAATGCCACAAAAGCGCGCATGATGGTTCAAATGTAAAAAAAAAGGAAAATTGCTGACTCTATATAGTCTTTTCGCGTCGATCAGGCTCTACAGAATCGGTTATATATATATATTTTAATGTTTATTCGAAGGCCGTGAATACTACAGTCGTTTCTTTTTTTACTTTGTAATTAACGACATTGTGGAAAAACAAGACTACAAATGTACATATTAGCTAGAAGGCGTTCGCGCGAAGACGATCGCAAACTCTGATATACTTGGGGGATACAAGCATTCAAGATTTGGGAATCTTTTTATTGGTATTCATACTTACATGATTGTATAAAACCTTGAGAACTCTTGATAACCCAGCATAAAGTTGCTCAATGATTATTTCCTTTCGCTTTTTTTTAAATTATTGTTATGTTTATACAAAAATTATGCTCGGCTACAAATTGAATTGATATTCGACAGAATTCATCACAGAACGCGAACAAGTTTGTAAATGTCGGAGTAACGAGTAGCGTTTATATATTTTTGAGTAAGCTATAATTTGACAAAACATTGAAGAGCTGTTTACTGGTAGAGTCTATCTTGTTTGCTATACGCATAACGTGTACGCTGGCCCCCTTGCGATTCTGTATTTAGTGTGAATTGCATATTGTGATATGTTGTGAGCGCAATAATTGTAATTTACATCTGGGGATTGTGTGAAAGTGAACGTTGGCCAGGAATAAAATTTTGATTGAATGATTTTTACAGTTTTATATGGTGCTAAAAAAATTTCATTTAAAAAGAAAATGTTCACATAACTTTAATACTGAAAACAGCTAATACGGTACTAGTATTGATTATTGGTTAACTACAATATTTTCAGAGTTTTTAAAACTAATAGGAATCTTCTAATTAATTTTTCGGTAATATTTGTAACCATAATATGTAATTTTCAAAGCTAAACTGTATATGAGTAGTTATAAAAAATGAGCCATAAAACACAAAAAAATTAATTATCACAAATCGTTCAAACATTGCCGAAACAATGCGTTAGAAATGTTGATTTTTAAATTAATTTTTATAGCAATAGCAACGATCAATATCATTTATTTCAAAAATCATACAAAACAATCTTATATGATTAGTTATCAGTCAGTACCTTTTTCAAAAGAGCTTAAAATTCATTATTATGGCTTTGATTTGTATGGAAATCCGTTTCGAGCTACGTACACTGTGATAAAATATTATATAGACAATATGTTGTATGAAGTATGTCGGCAATCGTACAAATGTATTATTTATCGCTATAAATTTTTTTTTTTTTCATATAGAAATTCAACAAAATGTTACATAAAAGATGATTTAATTGTATTACACATTGCGTATGATCTTATGAGATTGCGCTGTACTTAAATGGCAAAATTGTCAGAATCACGAGATTGTTCATGTCTGTGCTTTAGCATAGATATGGAAATAAAAGTTTTAGATTATAAGCTGTTAAAGGTATTGGTTGTATTTATTTAATTTCTTATTTGTTAATATAACTATTTAAGGCCAAAAGTATGATAAAGATTGTCAGTATAATCATGCGTTTTAGCTCCGTCCCTTGTGTATTATGTGTGTGATGTTGATGAATGTTTAAGTGTAGTAGAAAAATGGTTGATGCAAAAGAGGTGAGGGTGCAAATATTCTGAGTGGCCTTGACCTTGATTCTGTGACTCAGAAACAGCTTTTCAATGTATCAAACTCCGCCTACTTGTTCTTCACACTAATTAGTTTTATAAATATATAAATATATATATAAATATAAATATATAAATCGATAATGAAAATGATTAATGACACAGATGCTGTATATACTTTTTAGTGAATCAACGTGTGAAAATAAAATGTATTTTTATTCCACTAAGACGTTTTTAACATATTTTAACATATTTTCATTTTCTTCTACTGAATTACAAAATTATCACATGTTTTATTTTGTGTAAACAATTTTAATTATTGTTAAAAGTAAATAATTCTAAAAGTGGAATTACTTTTACACGAAATATTTTTTATGGCGATTAGAAATGTTGAAAAGTTATGAAGTACCAAATTTTTATAAATCAGCTAAAAGCTTTTACAATTAAACGCAATTTTTAGAACAAATAATTTTAACATTCTTTTTATTTATAAGAATTGTAAATGACACGCAATATTAACTTCAAGTCTTATTTACTTAGGAGCTTATTGTTTAGTTAAAAAATTATTTTAAAAAGTTTATGGTAAATCTTCAATACATGACTGTTTTTTAACACCAACTTGGTTGAAAAGTCTATCTTTAATAATTTGAGCCATTAATCCATGTATTACTTCAATTGTTGTTTTGCAGCTGTCCCTAGTAGCTTTCACTAATTTATCAACAGTGCTTGGAACATGTTGTTCAATTCCTCCTAGAACAAATAATCGACCTAAAGCTTGTTCTGATTGTTCCAATTTATCAGATAGGTCAAAAATTTGCCCAGTTGTGTAGTCAGTGTTTGTTAGTAGGCTTGAAGAACTTAAAGTATTAACCCAATACTTATTCCATAGAGAATCTAATAATCTTCTGTCCAATGAAGATTTAAAATATGTCACATCAAGTGCATAATATTGTTTACAGTGAACACCAAAATCTTCAATCTTATTCAAAGGTATAGTCTGATATTCTGAAGGCTCTTCATTTGCTGGTTTGTATCCCTATTGTATTAAAGATTTTTTTTTTTTTTTAATTAATGTAAAAGTAAATTTACAAATTTATTAAAAATGATTTTATTAATTTTAATTTAACTTACTTTTGGGTATGTTCTAAATGCTCCCAAACAAACTTTTCCTGCTGATATAGTTCTCACTGGATCAATGACGATAGCAACAAATGGTTCTTGAAAGTTTTGATTCAACATCTGCGTCGATACATCAATACCAGAAAGCCAGCAGCCATAACCAGGGTGACTGTGATACCAACCAATAGCATTTTCTTGCCGACCAACCTAAGAAATGCCAATCAAATTTATAGATTTTCACATAATCCAATTTTTTTTTTTTTTTTATAAATTTTTTACCTGTTTAGCAGCATCTATATATGCTGTCATGTATTCATAAGCTTGAGCCTGTGCATTCACTCTAGTTTCTGTACCTTCAACAGGTAGGGCAAATGAATCCATAACAATCATAGTGTTAGCCGTCACTTTGCCAAGAAGCAGACCCATTACTTCAAGAGTTCCACCAGAGCGAGCATGCATAACCATTTTCAGTAGAGCCAATGCAGATATTTTAATATCTTTAAAAAAATGTGGGCTGGAATATGACAAATATAAGTTATTAATAATCTATTTAACATCTTTTTTATGATTTTGTAAGTAAAAACTACATTAGTTTTAATTTTATAACATACTCTTTCTCCCAAGGTTTTGCTGCTAGTATATCTTGTTGTTCTTTTCTGTCATATCTATAGATTTCATCAACAGTACTGATTGTTTCAACATTGTTTGACATTTCCCAAGTTTTTTGGGCAATGGAGCCCTGATCACCTGAGTAACCAGCCATTGCTACAAGTTGATTACTTTTGCCTTTTTGCACCTAGGTAAATTCTTTAAAAAATATTATAAGTAAATGATTGGTTAAGATAAATAATATAGATATTCATCATATTCATTATATATAAAAGTTTAGAAAATAATGAAAATACATGACAGTTGGTAATCAACAATGTATATTTATTAAGAAACCATTTTTACTTATTATGCAAAATATTAAACAGAATAATTTTAAGAGAACAATAACAGTTTACATGAATTACCTTTAAACACTTCTAACCTAAAAACCAAACACCAAACAAACGAGAGAAGCGAACTCCATGATCTAAAAAGAAACTGCTCGCAGGAGTCAGGACGTCAGCGGCAGCGGCAGACCCGCAGACCCAGCACAAGGCAAGGCAGCAAACAGCAATGACGGACTGTTTTTAAGGTTGGCATTGGCGAATGGCGATTGGCGTTGCTTCTTGCAGGCCGGCGCCGGGGCGTAAGCGTAACGTAACGCCAACTATAGCAATCGGTGACTGAAGAGACATCTACAGTTCATTATGATAGTAAAAATATTCAAATTTCAAGAAAAAATGTCATTTTTTTCAATTCTTTAATTCAAAGAAATTACAAAATTACTAAAGTAATTTTTTAAAATGCAAAACCGCTTCTAATTGCTAAATTTTAAGAGTTTCAAGTATGATTTTTTGTGATTTTTCATTTGAAAATTAAAATTTTAATATTTGGAACTCTTTGGTCCATAACTGCATAAATTTCAAGTGATTGAGGCCCCATTTTAGTGTAATCTAATGTTTTAATAGAATAGTAGCGGTTGTATTTTCTAATAAAATTTCAATCAACAATTTCTTTACATTTTCCAAATAGTAGAATGAGACTTTTTTTACAGATTTTTCGGTAAGGTAACTATTACAAGGAAATAATCATCAGTATTTGTAAAAATATTATAACTATATTTTATTAATGATTACACATTAAAAAACATATTTAAATACATACAAATATTATAAGTTAACACATCGATACATTATTATTACATTATTATATTTGTTGTTGGCGCATCACAACAATAATATTCTACTTTTATAACGAGTCACTTATACACAACGATTTATAATTTGTTGCAGCAATGAAATCCTACGAGTAATAAAGCACCAATATAGCAGGCTCTTTTTAAAAATAATCTCTTTCGAATCACGACACATTATAAAGTGTGTTAAAAATTTCGATAGTCAACAATTAATATCTACAAAAATCATGGGACTCACTGGCAGAGTCTAAACGCAAAAAAAGTAACTCGACTATATAGGTATATCCTGAGACATTTTTTACACAAAATCTCTCTCGCATAAATAAAGAAGCACTTTGGTTACGACTCGCTTCGTACAACGATTCTGCTAAAATATAGTAAAAATAACGTTCGTCGTATATATCTCTCCTTCCGACGAATATTAAGCGCGCACGCATGTAGATACAATAATATTTAACACCTCCAATTGCATCGTCGCGATCTTCATTCTTCATCTTATACCGTAAGTTTATTACAGGCGAGCGCCGAGGGAGACGTAGACCACAGCGACGACGAGTAGCGCTACGTTGACGAGGTACGTCGAGGACGAGGAGACGGACGGCAAGGTACCATCCTCGCGTTTGCCCGCCTTTATGCTGCAAACGTCGCCGCACTGCTCCTCCTCGCAGATGTCGCAGAGCGTCGTCATCTTTGGTTCGTAGAATACCCTCGCTCTTCTCGCTGAAATGAAGGTGAATTTGATATATGATTTTTGCACGAGGATGTTGGATTTGTAAAGTGGCTAATTAAATTAGAGCGGACGTATGATAAAACTTACATGAATCGTAGTAGTCATAAATGGATACAGGAACAGGCTTCTGCTTGGCCACTTTGTGCGTTCTGTATGCGGAGACCGTCGGACAGTACTCCTTTTCACTAGTCATCTAAACAGAAGAGTTAAAAAATACGAATTAATAGATTTTACAAATTTTTAATGCCTAAAAAGTTAATACGATCGATTACTTTTAAACGTGTATTATAATTATTTGATTATATTCTCTTCTCATAACTCATAAAAAATTTGACAATCGATTATTTATAAATCTTTTGAAATCTACGAACCTTATCGAAGTACAAAATGACCATCGTATCTCCGTTTTTGGTCTCCACTCGCTTGACATGCTGCGACAGTTCTAGACTTGGCAAGGCGTCCTGGTCAACGGTGAAACCTGACGGGAAACTCACTTCCATAACAGCCATGTTACTCTCATTAGCTTCTCTCGTTGGAATGAAACTGCACAAAAAAGTATTTGATTACATTTTCACTTTCACGTGTAAATATTAAATTGTAAAAATAAAAAAACTAAAATGTTAATTCCTTTAGATTTACAAAATTATTAGTTGTAATCTTACCCGGAGCAAATTGAAAGTTGCAAGTGGTCGTTGGTTGATATATTGTCGACTTGAGGATCTAAAGTGAAAAGTGGAAAAGCTCCAGTTACGTTGAGATTGTAGCGAGAGGAAACTTGCACAAGTGCGAAGCCACTTCCCGTTGCGGTAATGTTGATCGCGCGAGTTCTTCCGAGAAGCTGCAAAAGTAGGGCAATTATTTTTATATCACTGAATCTTATTTTTATTAATTAGAAAAAAAACGGTACATAAAAGTGCATTCTATTATATAGAGATAGAAAACAGAAATAACAAAAATAACAGAATATAACAAAAATTATAATACTTACTACGTGTTTCTGAACAATCATGAAATTCCTAGAGTTGATATTAATTTCCTTTTGATCTCCAACGTCAGTCGTGATCTTTATTTGAATATCATAAATATTTGTCTTCAGTTTCTCAGCCAATTTCGCCAAGGCGTACAATCCAACCACCGTGTCCTATGTCATAAAAAGTCATTATAATAGTTAAATTTTTAGTATAGAATAAAATAATTAAATTAAAATATAAAAGTGAATTTTTTCAACTGTAACCGTAAATTATGTTTGTTTTGAAAAGAAAAGAAACACACAAACACAACTTTTAAACGCCAATTAAAACGTATGCGATTACTCGCCCATTACATTCTCCGCATTCACTTCCCATCTGCCGCTCATACACACGTGCGCAGACACGTATACACGATGATTATCGAAAGGAATTTTTCAGACACGCACCTGCGTCGAGGCGAAGCCACCTTCAACGTTCCTCTGCTTGACGAGCCACTTCATAATTGCTGTCGCGTCGGTCAGCATATTCCTCCTGAGGTACGTGAGCATGGCGTACGACGTCATCTCCACGTCGACGGTTCGCGACAGCGAGTACCAGGGATTCTTGTCGTCCTCGGGCACGGGTTTGTTCCACCATTTCATCTCGTTTTTGCTCGTGGCACGCGACTCCAGCTGACGGAACGCCTCATCCTCGTAGGCATTTCGAGCCAGGCTGAGGACGTACGTGCAGATGCTCAGGGCGTAATTGTCGTCGAGGTCCTGCATGTTGCGCACGAGGTAATCCACGCCCTTGTAGATCACATTGCGGTATTCGCCTTCGATTGACTGTTCATAATTAGGGGAATTGGTCGTTTAATAAAAATTACTTGTAGATGTTTTGTAGTTTGGAAATTTTTAATGGTTTTATTTCAAAGTCCTGATCGAATGTTATATTTTAAAGTCATTTAAAATTAAATTAGTTTTATATTGTTATAATTTTAAATGCGTTGATAATAATATATACATTTATATATTTTTCATTAAAATTAAATTTATAATGTTTTCAACATATCACCGTAATTATAGTAACTTTTAATACCTAACAGACGTTTTGAATATTTCGTAATAAATTTTATTTTAAAAAAGTTTTTATCAACAGCTAATATTAACTGCAAAGAAACGCAATTAATCTTTCTTTCAACCCTTTTCGTTGTAACGAATTAAATCTCGTTACGCAACAATCATTAAAAAAAGAATCTTCCCATCATTACCGCGACGGCATCGCAATGCGGCGGCAACGAGCCGTCCTTTGAGTCGCGCCGCCACCATTGCCGCAGAAATATTAAAGGCGCTTACAAAAATAATTAAGAGTAACGGAAAAGAACACGCTTTACGGCACGCGCGCGCTTACCTCGACTTCCAGAAAAGCGCTGAGAACGTAAGCCGTTAGAGCGAGACCCTTGGCGGCGCCGCCTTGCATATCACGATGACTGACGGTTCCGACTTCCGGAAAGCTGCCGTTAGCCGCCTGTTTTTCGGCAAGCCACTTGAGCGCTTCCGCTACTATCTTATCCTCCACTGTGATGTACTTATCCGCCTGCTTGAACGATTTCGCGACGAATGCCGTGAGCCTATATGTTGCGAAAAATGATTTTTGTTTTTTATTTTTGGAAAATTAGTAGAGTATTTTGTTTTTTAAGGAAATAAAGTTTCTTTTTTTATATACCATGTGCTGCCGCTAGCATCGGATTTTCCAAAAGCACTGAACGATCCGTCGTTGTGTCTGTAGGTCAGTTCTTGCTGATAACCGGTTTCCAGGTACCGCAACGCTTTGTTCTCAATAGCGGGAGACAATTGATTCGTATTCTGCGGGTAATTGAAAACAAAAAAATTAAGTAACAGCAAATAATTAATCTATGGAAAATGTAAAAGTATTCTTACCCTTAAGTAATCTAAAATCACAATATTTGGCACAAAGTTGAGCATGTTTTGTTCACCACATCCAAATGGCATCTTGATTAGCTTCGAAAGATTCGGTATGCTTGGTCCCAAAATGTCACCTTTAAAAGTATATTATTTTAGTCTTTTTCCTTTTTGTTTAATTAAAATACTAGTATAAAAGGGATGAAAAACAAAAAATTTCTTACCTACTGCTGATACTTCAACGTAATCAGAATCCAAAACGAATTGCTTCGGAATATCCACAGTGACATTCGTTTTCATAGAATCGTCATTTCTCAAATCGACGAAGACGACCTTATTTCTGTATTGTGTTTCTCCTTCAGCCTTCATAAAAAAATTTGCGTGTATAATTTTTTAAGGTCGAAAATTCAACGCAAACAATTTTTATAGAAGAAACACAATTCTTACCTTTACAAGAAGAGGGTATTCAATGCTGTCACCTGCCATCACACTAGTTGCTTTCGCCTTGATTGTGATATGGTTCAATTTTGTTGGAATAACCATGAAAGATACACTTTGCGCGTTATTTGATTGGACAAATATTTTCTTCGTACGGTATAATTCTAATCCTAAAAAGCGTACGTTAAATTTTTATTAATATTCCGAGGTCATCGTTTATATTTTTTAATAAAAAAGTAGTTTACATACGTTTGGTTTCGTGAACTTCATTAGATACTTCCGCGAATTCAAAGTCTCCATTATTTTCCAACACAACTTCAACAGACAAATCTTTGGGCATATAGTTAAACACGACAATAGGAATCGCTACAATCTCTCCTCTAATCACAGAGTAAGGTAAATTCATTGATATGAAGAAGGGTTTGAATACTGTCAACTGAAAAAATGATTAAAATATTTGTTTATATACTTCTCTGTTCCATATTCGTTTATCATATTTTGTCATTTTCTCTAAGAGGAGCAATCCTACCTTTTTGGGTTGTTGCATCAGACCAAGTCCGTAAGTAGGATCGACAGAAAATCCAGAGATAACCCATGACGTGATACTATCTGGTATTGTTCTTCTGATTACCGTTTTTCCTTCATATCTGTTTTAATAATTCGGTTGTTATTAATTTGAAAAAATTAAGTGATTATAGAAATAAACATAGAAAACTGTCAAAAAAAAGATAGAATAAAAGGAGAGATAGAAACATTTAAACTTTGATAATAAATAAAGGAATGAATTTTATGAATGTATAGGTCCAAATAATCTAGAAAGAACTAATAACCAGAAATGAAATTTTCCAGAATTTCTATGCATGTAAATAACAATTGTAAAAGAGGAAAATCTGTTTTTTAATTGAATTTAAAAATATTTCAAATATATTATTATACCATTCACTTGATCATATCAAACCGGTTACAAACAATTTCCTCATTTTTCCTTTACAAATCTTTATTTACAAAATCTATATGCATTGATGGAAAAATTATAGGGCGTGAACAAGAAGTGGGTGTGCACAAAAATAAAAAAAAAATATACATATAAATCTGAAAACAATCCATATTTCGAATCCCGTTAAAAACCTTTGTACATCAATGCAAACCATTAAACCCCAAAAAAATAATTACAATATAATATTATCCCCTCATTCATCAAACGATATGGATCATCTTCTTGAAAATGTTGGCATTTTGGGCCATTTACACGATACACGCAATAGAAAACAGGATACATATACACAGCAATATACACAAAACAGAGGACAAGGGTATATATAATAGATAGAAAGAGAGAGATAGAGAATATGCGTAAATACCCTGAGGACATGTTTGCAAAAAGCCAAGTGTCTGAGATGTCATGCATTAGGAAAACACGTGGCCGCCAGGGCGTCAGCGGCACATACGAGAAGGCGTAGCGACCGGCCCAGGCAGGCCTCGTGGCGAATCTGTGCTTCACCGGAGGCCCTATGTCCGGCCTCAGGGTCGAGATCGCGAGCCCCTGCGTCGGGCCCTTAAGCCTATCGTCGCCGTTCGCATCTGCACTCGCTGCAAACGATCATCATCTCATCCCTCCGTAACGCACGCAAAACTCCGTTTCGCTCATAGGCACATACATATATATATATACATAATCGTACACCGTATGTGTGCATATACGTTTTTATGTATACACATTATGCAAAAGAGTGAGTCTACCATTTTCGAGCTCGCGCCAAAGGTGGATGATTCATGCATTTTTTATGTTCTGGACTTGCAGTTCAAGAAACTCGTAATACATCGGTAAGAGTCCGTATATTTGGACAGGATGTGATATCAGATCTATTTTTAGAAAAGTGCATACTGCACGCTAAATTTTCGCAAAGTTTTTGTGAACAAGATGTTTTATTGATTTTAAATTTATCTTGCAATATTCTTGTATTTATAAATGGGTTATCACAATTCATCCTCCTTTGAGCGCTCAAAAATTCGAAAATCCTTAAACAAACTTTAAATATTTCTTTACCTGTTAGTAGTATTTAATACCGCAGTCACATGTTAAATGGGTTAAATGGACGCAGTATTTACAAAAGCCATTGATTAGTTAGTATACACCATCACCACCGTTAAACCCCACTTACACCTCAACCAGTTTGACCACAAGCCTTCCAGCACTTATACGTAATATAAGCTCAAACGCAACCCGCAGACCTGTATAAAATGTATACAACGATGAAGAATGAAAGAGTAAAAAATGATGAGGATGGGGGAGAAAAAAAAAGTTAGATTTAGATTATCAGAAAATTACCCGGTGTCGACCGCCTCCCAAATCCAAGTTTCGGGGAAATTCTTGCGGACTTTCATTTCTCCTGCAGGGGCATATGTCGATGGACTCGCCATCGCGGAGGCGGGTATCATCATTGAGTCCAAACTATTTCGGTAGTATACTATATGCATACATAAGCCTCGTTAGATATGACCGATATGACGCGAGAGAAAGAGAGAGAGAGA